>JACGWO010000024.1:0-208274 GCA_034509735.1 Sesamum alatum
CTAGCATCCTACAATTTACATGATGATGAAACTCCAAACACACACACACAACACACACACACGGTTTCTCTCTCTCTCCCATCTCTTCTCGTCCGCCCTCTCTCTCTCTCAAGAAAATAGTTTTCTTGATTCTTTTGTTCTTGGAACATTAGAATCTTGATGAATCAATACCATTAATTGATAATGTGTTATTGATTCATCCACTCCAAAATTATACACTTGTTCGTTGCTAGCACGACGTGCAAGATACGTGGGTGGATCGTGTGTCACGAATTAGAGGGTCTCAAAGACGGGATCTTGGTGCAAAACGGGGAACAACGCGTGTAGCCGTTTGAAGACGAAAATGACAACGGGTAGGTCTCGTTTTAAATTTTCATCCCTCTTTAATTTTCAACCCTATGGCCTCCATGATTTATTTTATGTTATATGTTCATGAGATACACGAATGCCCGGGAAAATTTCAAAGGCACACCCTTTGAAACGTGTTTTTTTTAATTTAAAGCATGTTTAAATTTCGTTTTAATTTTTAATTATGCCGCGCTTCCGCATTCGCGCTTTTCCCGGGACGATCCACATAATCTTTCAAAGGGTACACCCCTTGAGCGTGTTCTTTTTAAATTAAAGCATGCTTTAATTTTTGTATGTTTAATTTTATCGCGCTTCCGCATTCGCGCAATTCTTTGGGACGATCCACCGATTTCTTTCAGTAGCGTCTAAGTATGTGCTTTGATCGGTGATGAGATCTCGGTTCCTTTGCTTGCGCTATGGCTCCGTTGTCATCACCGAAGATAACTATGGGTTCTGTAATGCTATGCACCACACCCAACTCTTGGATGTAGTTTCTCATCTAAACCGCTTCTTTGGCAGCTGCTGAAGCTGCTATGTATTCGGCCTTAGTGGTGGAATTAGTTGTGGTTGCTTGCTTGGAACTTTTCCATGCTACCACACCTCCATTGAGCCTGAATACGTAACCTGACTGAGACTTGGCATCATCGTCATCCGCCTGGAAGCTAGCATCGCTAAAGCCTTCCAGGATCAGTTCTCCCATTGCTATAGACCAAGAACATTTCTTTAATCCTCCTCAGGTACTTAAGGATGCTCTTGACTGCATTCCAATGTGCCTCTCCTGCACAAGACTGATATCTGCTTGTTACACTTAAGGCGTAAGCGATGTCAAGTCTCGTGTAGTGGACGGCATATTGGATGCTTCCTAGGGCACAAGCATAGGGGATGCATTTCATCTCTCAAGTTCCTCATCAATCTTAGGAGAGTGTTTCTTGGACAACTTGATCCCATGCCTCATGGGAAGGAAACCTCGTTCGGAGTTGTCCATGCCAAATATTTTCAGGATTTTCTCCATATACAAGTTTTGGGTCAGTCCCAACATTCTTCTAGATCTGTCCCTGACGATCTGGATACCAAGAATATCGGAGGCTTCACCCAAATCCTTCATGGAAAACTGAGTGGATAACCATGCTTTTGTGTTAGCCAACATTCTAACGTCATTACCGATGAGTAGAATGTCATCCACATAAAGTACTAGGAACACTATGGAGCTCCCACTGACTTTCTTGTATACACAAGGGTCGGATTCATTCTTGATGAAATCATAACCCCGTATAACTTCATCAAAGCGAATGTTCCATCTTCGGGATGCTTGTTTTAGGCCATAGATGGACTTTTGCAGACGGCAGACTTTCTGCTCTTCTCCGGCGACTGTGAACCCTTCCGGCTGATCCATGTAGATCTCTTCCTCAACGAAACCATTGAGGAAAGCTGTTTTCACGTCCATCTGCCATATTTCATAGTCATACCATGATGCTATGGCCAGCAGAATCCGAATGGACTTAACCATGGCTACCGGCGAATAGGTATCCTCAAAGTTGACCCCGGGTCGTTGAGTATACCCTTTTGCCACTAGCCTAGCCTTGAAGGTTGTAACTTCTCCATTAATGCCAAGTTTGCGCTTATAGACCCATTTACAACCAACTGACTTAACTCCTTTGGGTGGTTCTACAAGTGTCAAAACTTGGTTCTCATTCATGGAGTCCTCGGTTTTCATGGCCTCAAGCCATCTTCCCGAGTCGATGTCAGACATCGCCTCCCCGTAAGTCTTGGGATCCTTATCCATTTGACTGGTCGTGCTTAGAAAGCCATACTTCACAGGAGGCGAGACTCTCTAGCTGACCTAAGGAGAATGGGAACGTCAGTGGTGACTGTGGGTGTTGACACTGAAAGAAATTGTGGATCGTCCCGGGAAAAGCGCGAATGCGGAAGCGCGGTATAATTAAAATTAAATATGGAATTTAAACATGCTTTTAAATTAAAACACGTTTCAAAGGGTGTGCCTTTGAAATTTCCCGGGCGTTCGGTGTATCTCATGAACGAAAAATTAAAACGAGACCTACCCGTTGTCGTTTTTCGTCTTCAACGGCTACGAGCGTTGTTCCCCGTTTTGCACCAAGATCTCGTCTTTGAGACCCTCTAAATCGTGACACACGATCCACCCACGTATCTTGCACGTCGTGCTAGCAACGAACAAGTTTATGTTTTTGGAGTGGATGAATCAATAACACATTATTGATTAATGGTATTGATTCATCAAGTTCTTAATGTTCCAAGAACAAAAAGAACCAAGAAAATATTTCTTGGAGAGGGAGAGAGAATCGGACGAGAGAGAGGGAGAGAGAATCCGTGTGTGTGTGTTGTAGTGTGTGTGTTTGGAGTTTTCATCATCCTTCAACTTGTAGGATGCTAGGGGTTTATATAGAAGAGGAGTCTAATCCTCTTTAAACTCCTCTTTCAAGAACTCTATTTTGACTAGGATTTTGACCTAGTCAAAGTCCTAGTCAAAGTAGTGTTTTGACCTAGTCAAAACAATCCTAGCCATCCATCTCTCCCATTCATCTCACCGTTGATTTAATTTAATTTAATGGAATATTTAAAACCTATTTAAATATTTCCAAGAGGCTAAAATAAATATAAATATTATTTAAGCCCATTAAATAAATCCCTTTGATAAATCTAATTTATCAATTTAATTCCTTATATCTAATAGAAGGAATTATTTCTGCAAAAAAAATAAAGGACCCGATTAAATCCAATTTAATCATTCCTTCACTCCAATATTTAATTCCTAATTAAATATCTAAATGTGTGTGGATAGTGTGTGACTCTTTAGATTCACCTTTCAGCTAGACTTGGTCGGATTCCTAGAATCCTTCCGTTACCATGGGTGGCCATCTAGCAACGGTCCATGGCACTAGAGACTAGGTGAAATATTCAGGGATGAACATTTAGGCTCTAACAGTACACTTGTCCTTCTGTCTTCGGTCTCATCACTTAGAGTCTAGGGCACGGATAATGCAGGTACCCATTTTGGACCTAAGTGTCGGTCTGTCCTCACTAAACGCCGCAAGGGAATCCTTCCCTTCTGTTCAGTTACTGTGGCCACAGATTTTAGGGACAAGACACAGAGCATACATGAGACTCAACTGTCAATACCTATTGGCAGGAGACAGATCCTTTCTTGGAAACTACTGTCACTTTGTACACCAGAACTGTACTAGACATGGCTTATGACTACCAAAGAGAATTCTGGCAATCTCTCACCATATCTAAGATACAGCCCTAACGTACAGGTAAACTGAGCAATTCCTCAAGTCAAAGGACTTGGCCTGTACCGTTGGAACCGGGAATACACGTCATACCTTGCTGACCATACTCAAGGTCCTCCGTAAGACGGTTCCCGCGAGTCACCTCAGTCAGCTGCGTCCTAGCAGGCTAACCCACTAACACTGCTTAGACGATCCTCGTCACCCGTCGATGAAACACGACAGCAGATGCTTAGTGCAAGTCTCAAATGGAATCCTGGTACCCATTTTCGGGATTCCTTGACTTGGAGATTTTCGGACTGATTCGGGAAGACTGATTCCATGGACCTACCTCCAAGCGTAGTCCCAGTCCCCGAAATTGATTCTCAGTCCGTGGGCTTTGTTTGCGTAGTGAACAGATATGGAAAACAAATATAAGTGAACACAAACAAAGTGATGCCAAATGAAATTCACTTCTTTATTCATTAATGATTTATCAAACACCTGAAATTGTCTAGACATAGGTTACATATTCCTGCCAAAATTGGCTTACATGGTCACCTATTCTAACAATCTCCCACTTGACCTTTAAAGCCAATCACCCATATGCCTAATCCCCATCTTCTCAAGATGTTGCGTATGAGCACTCTGCGACATAGGCTTTGTCAGCGGGTCTGCTGTGTTGTTTGCTGAGTTGACTCGGTCCATCCGAACGTCACCTCTTCCTACCATTTCTCTAAGAAGATGGTAGCGTCTAAGAATGTGTTTGGAACGGTGATGAGATCTCGGTTCCTTTGCTTGCGCTATTGCACCGTTGTTATCACAGAAGATGACAACAGGCTTGGCGATGCTAGGCACCACACCCAACTCTTGGATGTAGTTTCTCATCCAAACCGCTTCTTTAGCAGCTTCTGAAGCTGCTATGTATTCAGCCTCAGTGGTGGAGTCAGCAGTGGTTGCTTGCTTGGAACTTTTCCAAGCCATTACTCCTCCGTTGAGTTTGAATACATACCCCGATTGAGACTTGGCATCATCGTCATCAGACTGGAAGCTAGCGTCGCTAAAGCCTTCCAGAATGAGTTCTCCATTGCCATAGACCAAGAATATTTCCTTAGTCCTCCTAAGGTACTTAAGGATGCCCTTAACGACATTCCAATGTGCCTCTCCTGCATAGGACTGATATCTGCTTGTCACGCTCAAAGCGTATGCAATGTCAGGCCTGGTGCAATGGACCGCATATTGGATGCTACCTACGGCAGAAGCATAGGGGATGACTTTCATCTTTTCATGTTCCTCATCAGTCTGCGGGGACTGCTTCTTGGACAACTTGATCCCATGCCTCATTGGAAGGAATCCTCGTTTGGAGTTGTCCATTCGATATCTCTTTAGGACTTTCTCCATATACGAGTTTTGGGTGAGCCCTAACATCCTTTTAGATCTGTCCCTGACAATCTGGATGCCTAGGATGTAGGAGGCTTCACCCAAGTCCTTCATGGAAAACTTGGTTGACAACCATGCTTTTGTGTTTCCTAACATTCTGACGTCATTACCAATGAGCAGAATGTCATCCACGTAAAGCACTAGGAACACTATAGAGCTCCCACTGACCTTCTTGTATACACAAGGGTCGGATTCGTTTTTGATGAAGTCATATCCCCGTATTACTTCATCAAATCGAATATTCCAACTTCGGGATGTTTGTTTGAGGCCATAGATGGACTTCTGGAGACGACAGACCTTCTGATCTTCTCCAGTGACCGTGAAACCCTCCGGCTGATCCATATAGATCTCTTCTTCAACGAAACCGTTGAGGAAGGCCGTTTTTCACGTCCATCTGCCATATTTCATAGTCATACCATGCTACTATGGCAAGCAGGATCCGAATGGACTTAGCCATGGCTACTGGCGAGTAGGTATCCTCAAAATCGACCCCGGGTCGTTGAGTGTATCCCTTAGCTACAAGCCTAGCCTTAAAGGTTGTGACTTCTCCATCAACGCCGAGTTTGCGCTTGTAGACCCACTTACAGCCTACTGGCTTAACACCTTTCGGTGGATCTACAAGTCTCCAAACTTGGTTCTCGCTCATGGAGTCCATTTCGGTCTTCATGGCCTCAAGCCATTTCCCGGAGTCGATGTCAGACATCGCTTCCCCGTATGTCTTAGGATCGTTATCCAGAAGATCGGTCGCACCTAGAAACCCATATCTCACTGGAGGTCTGGATTCTCTAGTGGACCTACGGAGGACGGGAACGTCAGTGGTGACTGTGGGCGCTGACTGTATCGGAGCCGGCGGTTCAGGGGCCGGGACTGGCCTTTCTTGAGGTTGTCCTTCATGCCTAGCATGTTGGACTTCTCTAGGTTGGTCAGCTCTCCGTGCGTTAATCCTAAATCCTCTTGGTGAGGTTTCCGCGGCTATTTCTGATGGCTGAGTTCCATCACTTGATTCCTCAAGGATCAGCTCATCAGGTTGGATATCCTCCGGGAAGCCTTGCTCCAAGAATACTGCATTCCTTGAAACAAATACCTTTTGTTCCAAAGGGTCATAAAAGCAATAACCCGCAGTTTCTCTAGGGTATCCAACGAACCTGCATAGGCTAGACCTGGATTCTAGCTTATCTCCCACTAACCTCTTGACGTATGCGGGGCTACCCCACACTTTCAAGTAATTGTAGGACGCAGGCTTGCCGTGCCATATCTCATATGGCGTTTGGGTCAATGCACTGGTAGGCGCCAAATTCAACAACTTGGCTGCCGTTTCTAATGCATAACCCCAAAACGATAAGGGCAATTTGGTAAAACTCATCATGGACCGAACCATGTCCAACAGGGTTCGGTTCCTCCTTTCAGAGACGCCATTTAACTGTGGTGTTCCGGGAGGTGTCCATTCCGATATTATACCATTTTCTTTTAGATAATCTAGGAATTCGGCACTAAGGTATTCACCGCCTCGGTCTGACTGTAGGACTTTAATTTTGCAGTTGGTCTGGTTCTCCACTTCAAGTCTGAATTCTTTAAACCTCTCAAGAGCTTCAAACTTGTACCTCATTAGGTAAACATAACCATACCGTGAATGATCATCGGTGAAGGTTATGAAGTAGGAGAACCCACCTCGAGCCTGCGTCCTTAGTGGTCCACATACGTCTGTATGGACCAAGTCCAACAGACCCGTGGCAAGCCTACTTTGACCTACAAAGGGCTTCTTGGTCATTTTCCCTCTTAGACAAGATTCACAAGTTGGTAGATCGCTCAAGTCCCCAACCTCTAGGTTCTTTGAGTCTACCAACCTTTTCATCCTATCTTGGGATATGTGACCTAGCCTAGCGTGCCACAGACGTGCGTTCCCGTTATTATCTAATTTCCGTTTGTGTTGAGCGTTAAGAACGAAATTCGTTTGTTGCAAGATATAGAGCCCGTTGTGCAATGTACCAAGTAGATGAGCAATTCCACACCTCATCAAATAAAAGCAATTTTTATTGATTCTGAACTCATAACCACTATTGTCCAACAATGGAATGGAAATGATGTTCTTAATCATACTAGGTACAAAATAAACCTGCTCTAATTCTATGCTAATGGTATCACTAATCACTAAAGTGGCAGATCCTACTGCTTCTGCCGAGATGGCCTTGCCATTTCCAAGCTTCAGGATCATGTCCCCGCTACTTAGTTTTCTGCTTCTTTTCAGCACCTGCAAATTATTGCAAATGTGAGCTCCACAACCGGTATCCAATACCCAAGAGGCAGAATTAGTGACCATATTAACCTCAATCACATATATACCTTGGTTTGAGAAGAGTTTGGGGCACTCTCTCTTCCAATGTCCTTTCTCACGGCAGTTGATACATATGTCATATGCCTTTGACTGTTGGTTGGAGACAACCTTTCCCTTTCCTTTGCCTTTCCCCTCTTTGGCAATGGGAACACTCTGAGTGTTCGTAGCTGCTATGACGGCTTTTCCCTTCCCCTTCTTCTTTTTTCCAACGTCCGGCACCCTTGCCTTTCGTCTTGGAAGTTGAAGCACCTCCAAACAATACCGAAGGCGTGGACTTCTTAGTCGTTGCCTCGTATTGCACCAACATATTGATCAACTCATGAATGCCCTTCTCAAGTGCATTCATGTTATAGTTGACGATAAATTGGTCGAAGGAGGGTGGGAGTTACTGAAGGATCACATCTATGTACGTTTCGTTATCGAGACCTGCCTTTAGGTCCTCGAGCTTTTCCACTAGGGTAAGCATTTTAACCCCATGCTCTTGTACAGAGGATCCTTCTGTCATTTTAGTTCCAAAGAACGCCTTGGTCGCGACATACCTAGTATGCCGGTCCGGGACTGCATAGCAATCCTTAAGGCGAGCCATAATGGAAGGGACATCGTCTAGCCTTTCATATTGCTTCTGAATCTCATTGGTCATCGAAGCAAGTATGACGCTACGGACCTTCCGGTTATCCTTATGCCAAGTCTCGAACGTCTCACGTTCTTCTGACGTGGATCCTTCCGGCAAGGTCCTAGGGAGAGGCTCGTCCATGACGTAGCCTTGGTTCTCGTAATCTAGGACTATCCTGAGATTGCGCAACCAGTCGTTGTAATTGGTTCCATTAAATTTGTTTGTCTCAAGAATGGTTGATAGTGGGTTCTTAGACATTTTAAATCTACATTTAGAAAACAACGCGCGATCAGCAGAAAATAAAAGACGGTGGTTTGATGAAATAATTAAATGCTTGGTCTTTAGTCATTTAATCCTCCCACTATTTATACGAAAACACGGTACTCTCAAACGTGATTTTCGGGAAATCCTTTCCTAGTGGGCTTGGGATCCACAGCGATTTTTCCCATACCCCGCTTTTACGATTCGCATGGAAAAGATCCTGCGGGAGGTATTCCATACCATTCTCGTTCCACGAGATTCCCAAGATTATTGCCTCACCCTTTTGCATGATCCCGAGGACTCCAAGCGAATCATGCTAATTGGGCGTTAGACCCGACCCAATCGACCGAGCCATGGACCCACTAGTACCCCCACGACTCGTGAGACAGGTAACAGCAGCCCATTTTTCGTTCATGACACAGTGCAGCTTCTTTTAAGTACAATAACGTGCCACGACTCGTGAGACCACGCTATTGACCTAAAACAGCTTCCTCACTGTGCCATGGATTGGAAGGCATGGACAAACTCCTAGAGTTCATGTCCACTTTATCTAGGGTCTAATATTTCAACATTGGTCCAACCAATGTGAGAGTAGTGAATGACCGGGATCTCATAATATATATGCATACATTCATCCATAATGCATAAATAAAATCCATCCATAGCAGTTATATGATAAATAAAAGCCATTCATCCATCATAATGACCACATGCAAAATTAAAGCCTAGCACGCCCCTGTTGGATGATCACGAGCCCAAATCGTATACGACCCACTGAGCCCGCAGTGGATCTATGGTCAATCTAGGGTTGGTCCTATACTATTACAGTAATAGTAACCCAATCATCATGCTGATGGGCCTTGGTCTCTTTTCTCTTTCTTCACTTCATGGAAAACTCCAAGGGACCTCCGGTCTGGGCTCTCCATGTGGTCCTTCCTTCTTCTCCACCAATTACAAAAAGAAACCTCACTCCTAGTCTACTCTCATTACATATTAAAAAATAGAAACCCTAGCGAAAACCCGGGGGGAGTACATAAGGAGGGAGGTAGAAAGTCTTATTATTCCAAGGCACTAGAAAGAGAGAAGGAGAAAGCAGTTAAAGAGGCACACAGGCCCAACAGAAAATTAAACCATACATTCGGTCTAGAGCTCGTGATCATCCATTTCCATCCAACACACGTAATTACATGATCCAATCACATAATCATAATATTCCAGCAACACATGATTTCCAATCATATTAATCCAAGATGAAAATAAATGAACATGTGCGCAACGTGTGAAAAAAAAAAAAATATAAATATTGGTAATATTAATCCTTTTTTCTCGTTTTAGGAAAACCTTTCCTCATTATCTTAAGTAAAATAACCCCGGGATTCCAAATCCAATTTATTTTACTCCTAAAATAATGTCTTTAGGAACTTAGGAAAAATTGAACCCAAAAAACGATTTTTCAGAATTAATTCAAAATTAAAACTGAAAATTAATTTAAAATAAAATAACACTAGGGTTTCAAAACCCTAGCTTCATAGCCACCGACCGCCGCCGCCTGCGGCAGCCAACCGGCCGGCCGCGCGCGCAGGCGCTGCCTGGGCGGGCGCGCTCGCGCAGGCCCTTGCTTGCTTGCGCGCGCGCTGACCGGCAGCGCAATGCACGGCCTAGCGCATCGGCAGGCCGACGCGCGCGCAGGCTCCTCTTCCTTGCGCGCGCTGGCTTGCTGGCCGCCGGCCGTGTGCCTGCGCTGTGCGCAGAGCGCGCGCGCAGACGCGCATTGGGCGTGCCTGCCGGGCGCGCGCGCGCAGACGCCTCCGTCTGCGTGCGCGCGCGCCTAGCGGCGCGCCTGGTGCCCGACCGCGCGCGGGCTCCCCGCCCGTCAGCCTTGCGCGCGGGCTCCCCGCCCGTCAGCCTTGCGCGCGCGCGCATGGGCGTGCCTGCCGGGTGCGCGCGCGCAGACTCCTTTGTCTACCCGCGCGCACGCCTGGAGGCGCTTCCATGCGCGCACGCCCGCGCGCAGCCATCCTGGCTGCGCGCTGCCCCTGCGCGGCCGGCAGAGCGCGCGCGCGCAGGCTTCCCATGCCTGCGCGCGTCCGCCCTACCGGCAGTGCTCGGTTGCGCGCGGCCAGCCTTCCCGGCTGGCCGGCTGTGGCGTTTTCTCTCGTTTTTCAGATTAATTTCTCATCCCGTTTCCCAAGAAAAACAGAAAAACACCAACATTCATAAATTCACACGAATTAAAAGCAATAAAATAACATGCTTTAATAATCAAGAAATTCAAGATTCAATTAAAACATGCTAAATCACGTTTCATGCTTAAAACGCACATAAACCCTAGGCCTATACACCGAACCGGGCTCTGATACCACTGAAAGAAATTGTGGATCGTCCGGGAAAAGCGCGAATGCGGAAGCGCGGTATAATTAAAATTAAATATGGAATTTAAACATGCTTTTAAATTAAAACACGTTTCAAAGGGTGTGCCTTTGAAATTTCCCGGGCGTTCGGTGTATCTCATGAACGAATAACACAAAATAAATCATGGAGGCCATAGGGTTGGAAATTAAAGAGAGGACGAAAAATTAAAAACGAGACCTACCCGTTGTCGTTTTCGTCTTCAACGGCTACGAGCGTTGTTCCCCGTTTTGCACCAAGATCTCGTCTTTGAGACCCTCTAAATCGTGACACACGATCCACCCACGTATCTTGCACGTCGTGCTAGCAACGAACAAGTTTATGTTTTTGGAGTGGATGAATCAATAACACATTATTGATTAATGGTATTGATTCATCAAGTTCTTAATGTTCCAAGAACAAAAAGAACCAAGAAAATATTTCTTGGAGAGGGAGAGAGAATCGGACGAGAGAGAGGGAGAGAGAATCCGTGTGTGTGTGTTGTAGTGTGTGTGTTGGAGTTTTCATCATCCTTCAACTTGTTAGGATGCTAGGGGTTTATATAGAAGAGGAGTCTAATCCTCTTTAAACTCCTCTTTCAAGAACTCTATTTTGACTAGGATTTTGACCTAGTCAAAGTCCTAGTCAAAGTAGTGTTTTGACCTAGTCAAAACAATCCTAGCCATCCATCTCTCCCATTCATCTCACCGTTGATTTAATTTAATTTAATGGAATATTTAAAACCTATTTAAATATTTCCAAGAGGCTAAAATAAATATAAATATTATTTAAGCCCATTAAATAAATCCCTTTGATAAATCTAATTTATCAATTTAATTCCTTATATCTAATAGAAGGAATTATTTCTCCAAAAAAAAATAAAGGACCCGATTAAATCCAATTTAATCATTCCTTCACTCCAATATTTAATTCCTAATTAAATATCTAAATGTGTGTGGATAGTGTGTGACTCTTTACGTTGACCTTTCAGCTAGATTTGGTCGGATTCCTAGAATCCTTCCGTTACCATGGGTGGCCATCTAGCAACGGTCCATGGCCCTAGAGACTAGGTGAAATATTCAGGGATGAACATTTAGGCTCTAACAGTACACTTGTCCTTCTGTCTTCGGTCTCATCACTTAGAGTCTAGGGCACGGATAATGCAGGTACCCATTTTGGACCTAAGTGTCGGTCTGTCCTCACTAAACGCCGCAAGGGAATCCTTCCCTTCTGTTCAGTTACTGTGGCCACAGATTTTAGGGACAAGACACAGAGCATACATGAGACTCAACTGTCAATTACCTATTGGCAGGAGACAGATCCTTTCTTGGAAACTACTGTCACTTTGTACACCAGAACTGTACTAGACATGGCTTTATGACTACCAAAGAGAATTCTGGCAATCTCTCACCATATCTAAGATACAGCCCTAACGTACAGGTAAACTGAGCAATTCCTCAAGTCAAAGGACTTGGCCTGTACCGTTGGAACCGGGAATACACGTCATACCTTGCTGACCATACTCAAGGTCGTCCGTAAGACGGTTCCCGCGAGTCACCTCAGTCAGCTGCGTCCTAGCATGCTAACCCAACTAACACTGCTTAGACGACCCTCGTCACCCGTCGTGAAACACGACAGCAGGTGCTTAGTGCAAGTCTCAAATGGAATCCCGGTACCCATTTTCGGGATTCCTTGACTTGGAGATTTCCGGACTGATTCGGGAAGACTGATTCCATGGACCTACCTCCAAGCATAGTCCCAGTCCCCGAAATTGATTCTCAGTCCGTGGGCTTTGTTTGCGTAGTGAACAGATATAGGAAAACAAATATAAGTGAACACAAACAAAGTGATGCCAAATGAAATTCACTTCTTTATTCATTAATGATTTATCAAACACCTGAAATTGTCTAGACATAGGTTACATATTCCTGCCAAAATTGGCTTACATGGTCACCTATTCTAACAGACACAAAAGGAGCTAGCAGTTCAGGTACCGGGGCTGGCTCTTCCTGAGGTCGTTCGTCATGCTTGGCATGCTGAACTTCTCGAGGTTGCTCAGCCTTTTGGGTATTTATCCTAAAACCTCTAGGTGAGGTATCCACGGCTAGTGGTGATGACTGATTTGCCTCACTTGACTCCTCAAGGATCAGTTCATTAAGTTGGACACCTTCTTGAAACCCTTGTTCCAAGAATACTGCATTCCTGGAAACAAACACCTTTTGTTCCAAGGGTCATAGAATAATAACTTGCGCTTTCTTTAGGGTATCCAACGAACCTGCACAAACTAAACTTTGATTCTAGTTTGTCTCCCACTAACTTCTTGATGTATGCAGGGCTACCCCACACTTTCAAGTAGTTGTAGGACGCAGGCTTGCCGTGCCATATTCTCATATGGAGTTGGGGGTCAATGCACTGGTTGGCGCAAGTTCAATAACTTGGCCGCGGTTTCCAACGTGTAGCCCCAAAAAAGACAAGGGCAGTTTGGTAAAACTCATCATGGATCGAACTATATCTAACAAGGTTCGATTCCTCCTTTTAGAGAACCCGTTTAACTGTGCTGTCCCGGGAGGTGTCCATTCAGAGATTATACCGCTTTCTTTAAGAAAATTAAGGAACTTAGTACTAAGGTATTCCCCACCTCGGTCTGACCGTAGGATTTTTATTTTGCAGCCAGTTTGGTTCTCAACTGCAAGTCTGAATTTTTTAAACCTCTCAAGAGCTTCAGACTTATACCTCATTAGATATACATAACCATACCGCGAGTGATCATCGGTGAAGGTTATGAAGTAGGAGAACCCACCTTGGGCTTGCGTCCTTAGTGGTCCACATACATCTGTATGAACCAAGTCCAATAGACTTGTGGCAAGCCTGCTTTGTCCTACAAAGGGCTTCTTGGCCATTTTCCCTCTGAGACAGGATTCACAAGTTGGTAGTTTACTCAAGTCTCCAACCTCTAGGTTCTTTGAGTCTACCAATTTCTTTATCCTATCTTGGGAGATATGACCTAGCCTTGCATGCCATAGATTGTGAATTCCCGTTATTATCTATTTTACATTTGTGTTGAGTGTTTAGAAAAAAATTCGTTTGTTGTAAGACATAGAGACCGTTATTGAGCGTACCAAGCAGATGAGTAATTCCACCCTTCATCAAATAAAAAGCAATTTTTATTGATTGTAAACTCATAACAACTATTGTTAGCATTGGAATGGAAATGATGTTTCTAATCATGCGAGGTACGTAATAAACTTGCTCTAATTCTATACTAATACGACCACTAACTACTAAGGTGGCGGGTCCTATTGCATCTACCGAGATGGCCCTGCCATTTCTAAGCTTTAGGATCATCTCTCCGCTACTCAGTTTTCTGCTTCTTTTCAGCACCTGCAAATCATTGCAAATGTGAGCTCCACAGCCGGTATCTAAAACCCAAGAGGCAGAGTTAATGACCATATTAACCTCAATCACAAAAATACCTTGCTTGGAGAGGAGTTTGGGGCAATCCCTCTTCCAATGCCCTTTCTCACGGCAATGAATACATATGTCATCTGCCCTCGACTGTTGCTTTGAGTCAACCTTCCTTTTCCCTTTGCCTTTCCCCACTTTTGGCAATGGGAACACTCTTAGTGTTGGTAGCTGCTTTGGCGGCTTTTCCCTTTCCCTTCTTCCTTTTCCAATGTCCCGCACCCTTGCCTTTCGTTTAGGAAGTCGAAGCATCTCCAAACAACACCGATGGCGCAGACTTTTTCGCCGTTGCCTCGTATTGCACCTGAAGGACAAGCGGATCGCCCCGGGAGCGCGAGCGGAAGCGAGGAAGCGAGAAATTGTGCGTAAATTTAAATCAAATTCAAAATACGCGAATCCCAAAGGGGTGTACCCTTGGGTGCTCAACCGGGCGTTCGATGTAGGATGTGTAATATTAAAACATATATTAAGCAGATAGGGCATAGATATATAAATGAAAATAAATCAAAGCGTAATAAACCGTTACCTTTGATTGTTTAGCGTATGCTCCCGGCTACTTGCGTTGTTCCTTCTCCGGGAATGCTCACGAAATCCAAATGTATGGATTCTCCAAAGGTGATCCACACCACACCGGAAGAAAACACGTTCTTCTAGCTAGAAAAGAACGGGTTTTAGGAAGGAATCGTTTTAAGAGAAGAACACTATGAATTAGTGTTCTCTTAAATTTACTTTGTTCTTCTTCTTGATTCAAAATCAAGTGAAGAACACAAGTGTAAGAGAGGGAGAGAGCACGAAAATTGAGAGAGAATGAGAGGATTTTTGTCTTCTCTTTTTCCTAGAAAAAGATGAATAATGAATCACTTATGCTTTGGTGTTGTATATTCTAATATATATATATAATTAATGTGATTATTGGAATGTGTCTATGTTCATCCAATGATGTCTAGATTCATTCCAATCAATCACCATTAATTCTTCAATCAAGCCTACCAAAATTTATGGTATGATCAAATCATACCAATGAAAGAAATTGTGGATCGTCCCGGGAAAAGCGCGAATGCGGAAGCGCGGTATAATTAAATATAAATGCGGAATTTAAACATGCTTTTAAATTAAAACACGTTTCAAAGGGGTGTGCCTTTGAAATTTCCCGGGGCGTTCGGTGTATCTCATGAACGAATAACATAAAATAATCATGGAGGCCATAGGGTTGGAAATTAAAGAGAGGACGAAAAATTAAAACGAGACCTACCCGTTGTCGTTTTCGTCTTCAACGGCTACAAGCGTTGTTCCCCGTTTTTGCACCAAGATCTCGTCTTGAGACCCTCCAAATCGTGACACACGATCCACCCACGTATCTTGCACGTCGTGCTAAGCAACGAACAAGTTTACGTTTTTGGAGTGGATGAATCAATAACACATTATGGATTAATGGTATTGATTCATCAAGTTCTTAATGTTCCAAGAACAAAAAGAACCAAGAAAATATTTCTTGGAGAGGGAGAGAGAATCGGACGAGAGAGAGGGAGAGAGAATCGTGTGTGTGTGTTGTAAGTGTGTGTGTTGGGAGTTTCATCATCCTACACTTGTAGGATGCTAGGGGTTTATATAGAAGAGGAGTTTAATCCTCTTTAAACTCCTCTTTTAAGAACTCTAATTTGACTAGGATTTTGACCTAGTCAAAGTCCTAGTCAAAGTAGTGTTTTGACCTAGTCAAAACAATCCTAGCCATCCATCTCTCCCATTGATCTCAACCGTTGATTTAATTTAATTTAATGGAATATTTAAAACCTATTTAAATATTTTCAAGAGGCTAAAATAAAAAAATAAAATATAAATATTATTTTAAGCCCATTAAATAAATCCCTTTGATAAATCTAATTTATCAATTTAATTCCTTATATCTAATAGAAGGAATTATTTCTCCAAGAAAAAATAAAGGACCCGATTAAGTCCAATTTAATCATTCCTTCACCAATATTTAATTCCTAATTAAATATCTAAATGTGTGTGGATAGTGTGTGACTCTTTAGGTTCACCTTTCAGCTAGACTGGTCGGATTCTAGAATCCTTCCGTTACCATGGGTGGCCATCTAGCAACGGTCCATGGCACTAGAGACTAGGTGAAAATATTCAGGGATGAACATTTAGGCTCTAACAGTACACTTGTCCTTCTGTCTTTCGGTCTCATCACTTAGAGTCCAGGGCACGGAAAATGCAGGTACCCATTTTGACCTAAGTGTCGGTCTGTCCTCACTAAACGCCGCAAGGGAATCCTTCCTTCTGTTCAGTCACTGTGGCCACAGTTTTAGGACAAGACCTAGAGTATACATGAGACTCAACTGCCAAAACCTATTGACAGGAGACAGATCCTTTCTTGGAAACTACTGTCACTTTGCACACCAGAACTGCACTAGACATGGCTTATGACTACCAAAGAGAATTCTGGCAATCTCTCACCATATCTAAGATACAGCCCTGATGTACAGGTAAACTCAGCAATTCTCAAGTCAAAGGACTTGACCTGTACCGTTGGAACCGGGAATACACGTCATACACCTTGCTGACCATACTCAAGGTCCTCCGTAAGACGGTTCCCGCGAGTCACCTCAGTCAGCTGCGTCCTCGCATGCTAACCCACTAACACTGCTTAGACGACCCTCGTCACCCGTCGATGAATACACGACAGCAGGTGCTTAGTGCAAGTCTCAAATGGAATCCGGTACCCATTTTCGGGATTCCTTGACTTGGAGATTTCCGGACTGATTCGGGAAGACTGATTCCATGGACCTACCTCCAAGCGTAGTCCCAGTCCCCGAAATTGATTCTCAGTCCGTGGGCTTCGTTTGCGTAGTGAACAGATATGGAAAACAATATAAGTGAACACAAAACAAAGTGATGCCAAATGAATTATTCCTTCTTTATTCATCAATGATTTATCAAACACCCCATAATTGTCTAGACATAGGTTACATATACCCGCCAAAATTGGCTTACATGGTCACCTATTCTAACAATCTCCCACTTGACCTTTAAAGCCAATCACCAATATGCATAATCCCCATTTTCTCAAGATGTTGCGTATGAGCACTCTGCGACATAGGCTTTGTCAGCGGGTTTGCTGTGTTGTCTGCTGAGTTGACTCGGTCCATCCGAACGTCACCTCTTCCTACCATTTCTCTAAGAAGATGGTAGCGTCTAAGAATGTGTTTGGAACGGTGATGAGATCTCGGTTCCTTTGCTTGCGCTATTGCACCCGTTGTTATCACAGAAGATGACAACGGGCTCGGCGATGCTAGGCACCACACCAACTCTTGGATGTAGATTCTCATCCAAACCGCTTCCTTTAGCAGCTTCTGAAGCTGCTATGTATTCAGCCTCAGTGGTGGAGTCAGCAGTGTTGCTTGCGTGGAACTTTTCCAAGCCACTACTCCTCCGTTGAGTTTGAATACATATCCCGATTGAGACTTGGCATCATCGTCATCAGACTGGAAGCTAGCGTCGCTAAAGCCTTCCAGAATAAGTTATCCATTGCCATAGACCAAGAACATTTCCTTAGTCCTCCTAAGGTACTTAAGGATGCCCTTAACGGCATTCCAATGTGCCTCTCCTGCACAGGACTGATATCTGCTTGTCACGCTCAAAGCGTATGCAATGTCAGGCCTGGTGCAATGGACCGCATATTGGATGCTACCTACGGCAGAAGCATAGGGGATGACTTTCATCTTTTCAGTTCCTCATCAGTCTGCGGGGGACTGCTTCTTGGATAACTTGATCCCATGCCTCATTGGAAGGAATTCCTCTTTTGGAGTTGTCCATTCGATATCTCTTTAGGACTTTCTCCATATACGAGTTTTGGGTGAGCCTAACATCCTTTTAGATCTGTCCCTGACAATCTGGATGCCTAGGATGTAGGGAGGCTTCACCCAAGTCCTTTCATGGAAAACTTGGTTGACAACCATGCTTTTGTGTTTCCTAACATTCTGACGTCATTACCAATGAGCAGAATGTCATCCACGTAAAGCACTAGGAACGCTATTAAGAGCTCCCACTGACCTTCTTGTATACACAAGGGTCGGATTCGTTTTGATGAAGTCATATCCCGTATTACTTCATCAAATCGAATGTTCCAACTTCGGGATGCTTGTTTGAGGCCATAGATGGACTTCTGGAGACAACAGACCTTCTGTTCTTCTCCAGTGACCGTGAAACACCTCCGGCTGATCCATATAGATCTTCTTCTTCAACGAAACCGTTGAGGAAGGCCGTTTCACGTCCATCTGCCATATTTCATAGTCATACCATGCTGCTATGGCAAGCAGGATCCGAATGGACTTAGCCATGGCTACTGGCGAGTTAGGTATCCTCAAAATCGACCCCAGGTCGTTGAGTGTATCCCTTAGCTACAAGCCTAGCCTTAAAGGTTGTGACTTCTCCATCTTAACGCCGAGTTTGCGCTTGTAGACCCACTTACAGCCCCACTGGCTTAACACCTTTCGGTGGATCTACAAGTCTCCAAACTTGGTTCTCGCTCATTTTGGGAGTCCATTTCGGTCTTCATGGCCTCAAGCCATTTCCCGGAGTCGATGTCAGACATCGCTTCCCCGTATGTCTTAGGATCGTTATCCAGAAGATCGGTCGCACCTAGAAACCCATATCTCACTGGAGGTCTGGATTCTCTAGTGGACCTACGGAGGACGGGAACGTCAGTGGTGACTGTGGGCGCTGACTGTATCGGATGCCGGCGGTTCAGGGACCGGGACTGGCCTTTCTTGAGGTTGTCCTTCATGCCTAGCATGTTGGACTTCTCTAGGTTGGTCAGTCTTCCGTTCATTAATCCTGAATCCTCTTGGTGAGGTTCCGCGGCTATTTCTGATGGCTGAGTTTCCATCACTTGATTCCTCAAGGATCAGCTCATCAGGTTGGATATCCTCTGGGAAGCCTTGCTCCAAGAATACTGCATTCCTTGAAACAAATACCTTTTGTTCCAAAAGGGTCATAAAAGTAATAACCCGCAGTTTCTTTAGGGTATCCAACGAACCTGCATAGGCTAGACCTGGATTCTAGCTTATCTCCCACTAACCTCTTGACGTATGCGGGGCTACCCCACACTTTCAAGTAGTTGTAGGACGCAGGTTTGCCGTGCCATATTTCATATGGCGTTTGGGTCAATGCACTGGTAGGCGCCAAATTCAACAACTTGGCTGCCGTTTCTAATGCATAACCCCAAAACGATAAGGGCAATTTGGTAAACTCATCATGGACCGAACCATGTCCAACAAGGGTTCGGTTCCTCCTTTCAGAGACGCCATTTAGTTGTGGTGTTCCGGGAGGTGTCCATTCCGATATTATACCATTTTTCTTTTAGATAATCTAGGAATTCGGCACTAAGGTATTCACCGCCTCGGTCTGACCGTAGGACTTTAATTTTGCAGTTGGTCTGGTTCTCCACTTCAAGCCTGAATTCTTTAAACCTCTCAAGAGCTTTAGACTTGTACCTCATCAGGTAAAACATAACCGTACCGTGAATGATCATCGGTGAAGGTTATGAAGTAGGAGAACCCACCTCGGGCCTGCATCCCTTAGTGGTCCACATACGTCTGTATGGACCAAGTCCAACAGACTTGTGGCAAGCCTGCTTTGTCCTACAAAGGGCTTTTTGGTCATTTTCCCTCTTAGACAAGATTCACAAGTTGGTAGATCACTCAAGTCCCAACCTCTAGGTTCTTTGAGTCTACCAACCTTTTCATCCTATCTTGGGATATGTGACCTAGCCTAGCGTGCCACAGACGTGCGTTCCCGTTATTATCTATTTCCGTTTGTGTTGAGCGTTAAGAACGAAATTCGTTTTGTTGCAAGATATAGAGCCCGTTGTGCAATGTACCAAGTAGATGAGCAATTCCACACCTCATCAAATAAAAGCAATTTTTTTATTGATTCTGAACTCATAACCACTATTGTCCAACATGGAATGGAAATGATGTTCTTTAATCATACTAGGTACAAAATAAACCTGCTCTAATTCTATGCTAATGGTATCACTAATTACTAAAGTGGCGGATCCTACTGCTTCTGCCGAGATGGCCTTGCCATTTCCGAGCTTTAGGATCATGTCCCAACTACTTAGTTTTTGCTTTTCTTTTCAGCACCTGCAAATCATTGCAAATGTGAGCTCCACAGCCGGTATCCAATACCAAGAGGCAGAATTAGTGACCATGTTAACCTCAATCACAAAATATACCTTGGTTTTGAGAAGAGTTTGGGGCACTCTCTCTTCCAATGCCCTTTCTCACGGCAGTTGATACATATGTCATATGCCTTTGACTGTTGGTTGGAGACAACCTTTCCCTTTCCTTTGCCTTTCCCCTCTTTGGCAATGGGAACACTCTGAGTGTTCGTAGCTGCTATGACGGCTTTTTCCCTTCCCTTCTTCTTTTTCCAACGTCCGGCACCCTTGCTTTCGTCTTGGAAGTTGAAGCACCTCCAAACAATACCGAAGGCGTGGACTTCTTAGTCGTTGCCTCGTATTGCACCAACATATTGATCAACTCATGAATGCCCTTCTCAAGTGTATTCATGTTATAGTTGACGATAAATTGGTCGAAGGAGGGTGGGAGTGACTGAAGGATCACATCTATGTACGTTTCATTATCGAGACCTGCCTTTAGGTCCTCGAGCTTTTCCACTAGGGTAAGCATTTTAACCCCATGCTCTTGTACAGAGGATCCTTCTGTCATTTTTAGTTCCAAAGAACGCCTTGGTCGCGACATACCTAGTATGCCGGTCCGGGACTGCATAGCAATCCTTAAGGCGAGCCATAATGGAAGGGACATCGTCTAGCCTTTCATATTGCTTCTGAATCTCATTGGTCATCGAAGCAAGTATGATGCTACGGACCTTCCGGTTATCCTTATGCCAAGTCTCGAACGTCTCACGTTCTTTCTAGCGTGGATCCTTCCGGTAAGGTCCTAGGGAGAGGCTCGTCCATGACGTAGCCTTGGTTCTCGTAATCTAGGACTATCCTGAGATTGCGCAACCAGTCGTTGTAATTTGTTCCATTGAATTTGTTTGTCTCAAGAATGGTTGATAGTGGGTTCTTAGACATTTTAAAATCTACATTTAGAAAAACAACGCGCGATCAGCAGAATATAAAGACGGTGGTTTGATGAAATAATTGAATGCTTGGTCTTTAGTCATTTAATCCTCCCACTATTTATACGAAAACACGGTACTCTCAAACGTGATTTTCGGGAAATCCTTTCCTAGTGGGCTTGGGATCCACAGCGATTTTTCCCATACCCCGCTTTTTACGATTTGCATGGAAAAGATCCTGTGGGAGGTATTCCATACCATTCTCGTTCCACGAGATTCCCAAGATTATTGCCTCACCCTTTTGCATGATCCGAGGACTCCAAGCGAATCATGCTAATTGGGCGTTAGACCCGACCCAATCGACCGAGCCATGGACCCACTAGTACCCCCACGACTCGTGAGACAGGTAACAGCAGCCCATTTTTCGTTCATGACACAGTGCAACTTCTTTTAAGTACAATAACGTGCCACGACTCGTGAGACCACGCTATTGACCTAAAACAGCTTCCTCACTGTGCCATGGATTGGAAGGCATGGACAAACTCCTAGAGTTCATGTCCACTTTATCTAGGGTCTAATATTTCAACATTGGTCCAAACCATGTGAGAGTAGTGAATGACCGAGATCTCATAATATATCCATACATTCATCCATAATGCATAAATAAAAATCTATCCATAGCAGTTATATGATAAATAAAGCCATTCATCCATCATAATAACCACATGCAAAATTAAAGCCTAGCACGCCCCTGTTGGATGATCACGAGCCCGAATCCTATGCGATCCACTGAGCCCGCAGTGGATCTATGGTCAATCTAGGGTTGGTCTATACTAATTACAATAATAGTACCCAATCATCATGCTGATTGGGCCTTGGTCTCTTTTTCTCTTTCTTCACTTCATGGAAAACGCCAAGGGACCTCCGGTCTGGGCTCTCCATGTGGTCCTTCTTCTTCTCCACCAATTACAAAAAAATGGAAACCTCACTCCTAGTCTACTCTCATTACATATTAAAAAATAGAAACCCCAGCGAAAACCCGGGGGAAGTACATAAGGAGGGAGGTAGAAAGCCTTATATTCCAAGGCACTAGAAAGAGAGAAGGAGAAAGCAGTTAAAGAGGCACACAGGCCAACAGAAAATTAAACCATACATCCGGTCTAGGGCTCGTGATCATCCCATTTTCCATCCAACACACATAATCACATGATCCAATCACATAATTACAATAATACCAATAATTCATGATTTCCAATCATAATAATTCAAACAGAAATAAATGATCATGTGCGCAAAGTGTGAAAAATAAAACACAAATATTGGTAATAATATTTTTTTTTCGTTTTAGGAAAACCTTTCCTCATTATTTTAAGTAAAATAACCCGGGATTCCAAATCCAATTTATTTTACTCCTAAAATAATGTCTTTAGGAATTTAGGCAAAATTGAACCCAAAAAAACGAATTTTCAGAATTAATTCAAAATTAAAACTGAAAAGTAAATAATAAATAAAAATAATAATGCTAGGGTTTTCAAAAAACCCTAGCTGCAGCAGCCGCCGGCCGCCGCCACCGCAGCAGCCGGCAGGCCGTGCGCGCAGGGCAGCAGGCCCAGCCTGCCGCCCCTGCGCGCGCGCAGGCACTGCCTGGCCGGGCGCGCGCGGAGGCCCGCTTGCTGCGTGCGCGCGCGCGCCTGGCCGGCAGCGCGCTGCGCGGCCTGGTGTTTCGGCAGGCCGTCGCGCGCGCAGGCTCCTCTGCTCGCGCGCGCCGGCCTGCTGGTCGCCAGCCGCGTGCTGCGCTGCGCAGTGCGCGCGCGCGCAGACGCGCACTGGGCATGCCCGCCGGGCGCGCGCGGCGCAGACGCCTCCGTCTGCGTGCGCGCGCGCCTGGCAGCGCGCCTGGTGCCGTCCGCGCGCGGGCTCTCCGCCCGACAGCCTTGCGCGCGCGCGCGCATGAGCGCGCTGCCGGCCGCGCGCGCGCAGACACCCTTGCGCGCGCGCCCGCGCGCAGCCCATCCTGGCTGCGCGCTGCCCCTAGCGCGGCCGGCTGGGCGGCGCGCGCAGGCTACCCTTGCTGCGTGCGTCTGCCCTGCCGGCAGCGCTCGGCTGCGCGCGGCCGCAGCTTCCCGGCTGGCCGGCTGTGGCGTTTCTCGTTTTCAGTTCAAATTTTCCCCGTTTTCCAAGAAAAACAGAAAAATACCAATATTCAGAATTTCACACGAATTAAAAGCATAAAACAACATGCTTTAATAATCAAGAAATCAAGATTCAATTAAAACATGCTCAAACACGTTTTCATGCTTAAACGCACATAAACCTAGGCCTATACCACCGAACCGGGCTCTGATACCACTGAAAGAATTGTGGATCGTCCCGGGAAAAGCGCGAATGCGGAAGCGCGGTATAATTAAATATAAATGCGGAATTTAAAATGCTTTTAAATTAAAACATGTTTCAAAGGGTGTGCCTTTGAAATTTCCCGGGCGTTCGGTGTATCTCATGAACGAATAACATAAATAAATCATGGAGGCCATAGGGTTGGAAATTAAAGAGAGGACGAAAAATTAAAACGAGACCTACCCGTTGTCGTTTTCGTCTTCAACGGCTACAAGCGTTGTTCCCGTTTTGCACCAAGATCTCGTCTTGAGACCCTCCAAATCGTGACACACGATCCACCCACGTATCTTGCACGTCGTGCTAGCAACGAACAAGTTTATGTTTTTGGAGTGGATGAATCAATAACACATTATGGATTAATGGTATTGATTCATCAAGTTCTTAATGTTCCAAGAACAAAAAGAACCAAGAAAATATTTCTTGAGAGGGAGAGAGAATCGGACGAGAGAGAGGGAGAGAGAATCCGTGTGTGTGTGTTGTAGTGTGTGTGTTGGAGTTTCATCATCCTACAACTTGTAGATGCTAGGGGTTTATATAGAAGAGGAGTTTAATCCTCTTTAAACTCCTCTTTTAAGAACTCTAATTTGACTAGGATTTTGACCTAGTCAAAGTCCTAGTCAAAGTAGTGTTTTGACCTAGTCAAAACAATCCTAGCCATCCATCTCTCCCATTGATCTCAACCGTTGATTTAATTTAATTTAATGGAATATTTAAACCTACTTAAATATTTCCAAGAGGCTAAAATAAAAAAATAAATATAAATATTATTTTATGCCCATTAAATAAATCCCTTTGATAAATCTAATTTATCAATTTAATTCCTTATATCTAATAGAAGGAATTATTTCTCCAAGAAAAATAAAGGACCCGATTAAATCCAATTTAATCATTCCTTCACTCCAATATTTAATTCCTAATTAAATATCTAAATGTGTGTGTATAGTGTGTGACTCTTTAGGTTCACCTTTCAGCTAGACTTGGTCGGATTCCTAGAATCCTTCCGTTACCATGGTGGCCATCTAGCAACGGTCCATGGCACTAGAGACTAGGTGAAATATTTCAGGGATGAACATTTAGGCTCTAACAGTACACTTGTCCTTCTGTCTTCGGTCTCATCACTTAGAGTCTAGGGCACGGAAAATGCAGGTACCCATTTTGGACCTAAGTGTCGGTCTGTCCTCACTAAACGCCGCAAGGGAATCCTTCCCTTCTGTTCAGTCACTGTGGCCACAGTTTTAGGGACAAGACCTAGAGTATACATGAGACTCAACTGCCAAACCTATTGACAGGAGACAGATCCTTTCTTGGAAACTACTGTCATTTTGCACCACCAGAACTGCACTAGACATGGCTTATGACTACCAAAGAGAATTCTGGCAATCTCTCACCATATCTAAGATACAGCCCTGATGTACAGGTAAACTCAGCAATTCCTCAAGTCAAAGGACTTGACCTGTACCGTTGGAACCGGGAAATACACGTCATACCTTGCTGACCATACTCAAGGTCCTCCGTAAGACGGTTCCGCGAGTCACCTCAGTCAGCTGCGTCCTCGCATGCTAACCACTAACACTGCTTAGACGACCCTCGTCACCCGTCGATGAAACACGACAGCAGGTGCTTAGTGCAAGTTCTCAAATGGAATCCCGGTACCATTTTCGGGATTCCTTGACTTGGGAGATTTCCGGACTGATTCGGGAAGACTGATTCCATGGACCTACCTCCAAGCATAGTCCCAGTCCCCGAAATTGATTCTCAGTCCGTGGGCTTCGTTTGCGTTAGTGAACAGATATGAAAAACAAATATAAGTGAACACAAACAAAGTGATGCCAAATGAAATTCACTTCTTTATTCATCAATGATTTATCAAACACCCATAATTGTCTAGACATAGGTTACATATACCCGC
Source organism: Sesamum alatum (assembly GCA_034509735.1). Lineage (NCBI taxonomy): Eukaryota > Viridiplantae > Streptophyta > Magnoliopsida > Lamiales > Pedaliaceae > Sesamum > Sesamum alatum. Next base: position 25,485 of record JACGWO010000024.1, read on the forward strand.
CAAAATTGGCTTACATGGTCACCTATTCTAACAACCAAAAGGGAAGAGCTTGATTGGAGTTGATTTGTCTCTTTCCAAAAGAGATAAGTCAACATACCACCTAGCATGAAACATGGCTGATTTTGCTTCCTCCAAGGGAGCATGTCGGCCATGTTTAATTAAGGGAAGAAGTCCAACTTCTTCCTATTCCAAAATAGGAATTATTTCTCCTCTCGGGTATAATTTAATAGACCGGATTTTATCGTAATCCAATTACGAGTAACCCAACATTAAATCCAATTTAATGTCCATTTAAATTATTCTTGTTGATCTTTTAATCCAATTAAAAGATCCAACGTCTCAACCTCTCAACTTTCCATATTTATCGAAAATCCAATTTACCGATTAAACGGAAGCCCAATACAATATCGGCCGGTCCATCCAATGGACTTTCCCTTAAGTAATCCAATTGCTTATTTTATCCTTTGAGATTGACTCCAAGTCGATCTCTCAACCTCCTCGGTGATTTGTGTGTGACCCTTTAGGTTCACTCTCAGCTAGACTTGGGCCCGTGTCCCACAAGGGCCCGTTACCATGGGTGGGCGTCTAGCAACGGTCCATGGCACTAGAGACTAGGTGAATTGGCGTGAACATTTAGGCGCCGATTCCGTACGGGTACGATCCTTCCATCTACCGTCTCCCGGCCTCAGTCTAGGGTATGGAATTGGGCGTCGGTTCCCATCCTTGACTAGGCATCTATGCTTATACTTGAGACCACGTATGCTTCATTGCGTCGACACATAGGAAACCATTCCCTGTTCGACCAACCACTGTGGCCACAGCTTCAAACAGCATGAACGTGTCTCCGAGTGCATAGGAGATACCTCTGTCACATACTGGCAGGGGACGGATCCTCTTCTTGGAATCCACCGTCCTCGCTACAACATTCCGACTGCACTGTACGAGGCTTATGATAATCATCTTACAGAATGATTACCTCTTGCCAGATCCAAGATACAGCCGTCCTGTGCACGCGACTGCCATGATCCCTCAAGTCTGAGGATTACTCCCGTACTATCGGAACCGGGGAAAACCAATCATACCGACCAAGCCTCCAAGGCTTCATATGATGATCCCGCGATTTCAGTCCAGTCGGCTCGACCCCCAGTCGACCAACCCATCAAGATCGTGTAGGCGTCCCACGCCTGTCGCCGATGAAACACGACACTCATCCAATGAACACGACTCTTGACGCAAGTCTCAATAGGACTCTCGATGCCCTGTTTCGAGACCCTCGACTTGGAATGTTTCTGACCCAACTCTTAATCAGTTGGTTTCATGACCACCATCCAATGCGTGGCCCAACTGCACGAGTTGTTATCCATGGTCTGTGGGCTTTGCTGCGATATAAGTTAAACACCGTTTTAACAAATTTAATATGAGCGTAACCAAGAAGGTACCATTGGTGACGAATACTCATCTTATTCATCACATAATAATATTACATTTACTTCAAGTTGTCAGATAGGTTACAAATCGCCAAACCCATTGACTTTCTGGTCACCTATTCTAACAATCTCCCACTTGACCTAAAGCCAATCACCATTGACCTTGAAACTCTTATTCAGATGGTGAGTATGGGCAACTTGCGACATGGGCTTAGCAAGTGGATCTGGTATGTTTTCTGTGGAGCTAACTCGGTCCAACCGAACGTCACTCCTGCTATCCATCTCTCTAAGCAGATGGTAGCGTCTAAGAATATGCTTGGATCGTGATGAGATCTCGGTTCCTTTGCTAGCGCTATCGCCCCGTTGTTATCATAAAAGATAATTACAGGCTTAGCAATGCTAGGTACTACATCCAACCCTTGGATGTAGCTCATCAACCAAACTACTCCTCAGCAGCTTCCAAAGCCGCTATGTATTCAAAACTCTATGGTGGAGTCCGCCGTGGTAGCCTACTTGGAACTCTTCCAAGGAACCACGCCACCATTTAGTCTAAATACAAAACCATACTGAGACTTGGCATCATCGTCATCCGACTGGAAGCTAGCGTCGCTATAGCCTTCCAGTATCAACTCTCCACCGCCGTAGATCAAGAACATGTCCTTAGTCCTTTTCAGGTACTTTAGGATAGTCTTGACTGCACTCCAGTGTGCCTCCCCGGCACACGACTGATATCGGCTAGTTACGCTCAAAGCGAAAGCCACATCAGGTCTAGTGCACTGAACAACATACTGTATGTTGCCTACGGTTGAAGCATAGGGGATGTCCAACATCCGTTTAAGCTCCTCATCAGTCTTAGGAGACTACTTCTTGGATAACTTAATTCCTTGCCTCATAGGAAGGAATCCTCGTTTTGAGTTCTCCACCTTGAATCTCTTCAAGACTTTCTCAATATACGAGGGCTGGGCTATTCCTAACATCTTTCTAGATCTATCCCTGTAGATCTTGATGCCAAGGATGTAGGATGCCTCACCCATATCCTTCATGGAGAATTACATTGACAACCAAGCTTTAGTGGTACCCAACCTCTTAGCATCATTCCCAATGAGCAAGATGTCATCCACGTAAAGCACCAGAAACGCAACTGAGCTCCCACTGATCTTCTTGTATACACAAGGATCGGACTCGTTCTTGATGAAATCATATCCCCGTATGACTTCATCAAAACGTATGTTCCAGCTTCGGGTTTAACCCCTTTTGGTGGATCTGCTAGGGTCCAAACCTTGTTTGTACCCATCGAGTCCATCTCGGATTTCATGGCCTCAAGCCACTTGTCCGAATCGATGTCCGACATCGCTTCTCCGTACGTCTTTGGATCATTATCCAACTGACCGGTCAGGCCCAGAAATCAATACCTATCAGGTGCATGGGGTACTCTGGCCGACCTACGGAGGACTGGAACAATATATCAGTGGGAACCGCTGGCTCAGATGTCGCTGCCGCCTCATGGGTACCTCACTTGATTCCTCAAGGAGTACCTCATCGCGTTGACTATCCGATGGAAAACCTTTTTCAAGAACACTGCGTTTCGCGAGACAAAAACCTTTTGCTCGGAGGGATCATAGAAATAATACCCCGCAGTTTCTTTCGGATAGCCGATGAACCTGCATAAACTAGACCTCGAGTCCAGTTTATCTCCCACTAATCTCTTGACATATGCGAGGCAACCCCACACTTTCAAGTATTTGTAGGAGGCAGGCTTGCCATGCCATATCTCATATGGCGTCTGGGATACCTTTTTAGATGGCGCCAAGTTCAAAAACTTTGGCCGCCGTCTCAAGAGCGTATCCCCTGAAGGAAAGGGGTAGTTCGGTAAAACTCATCATGGATCGAACAATGTCCAACAAGGTCCGATTCCTCCTTTTAGACACACCATTAAGCTGCGGTGTTCCAGGAGGGGTCTACTGAGAGAGAATCCCATTCTCTTTTAGATAATCTGTAAACTCACCACTCAAATACTCTCCACCTCGGTCCGACTGAAGGGCTTTGATCTTTCGACCTGTTTGGTTCTCTACTTCAAGTCTGTATTCCTTAAACCTTCCAAATGCTTCAGACTTGTACCTTATCAGGTAAACATAACCATACCGTGAGTGATCATCGGTAAAGGTTATGAAATACGAGTACCCACCTCTAGCCTGAGTATTTAGTGGGCCACAGACATCCGTATGGATCAAAATCCAACAGACTACTGGCTAGCGTGCTTTGTCCAACAAAGGATTTCTTGGCCATCTTTCCCTTTAGACAGGATTCGCAGGTCGGTAGGTTGTCCAAATCGTCTATTTCTAGACTGTTTGAGTCCACCAACCTTCTTATCCTATATTTAGAGATATGACCTAACCTCGCATGCCATATGTGTGCGTTATTATGATCATCACATTTTCGTTTGTGTTCTGCAGTCATAATCCAATTAGACTGTTGAAGTATGTACAGACCGTTGACCAATGTACCAAGCAGATGAGAAATACCATCTTTGATAATGAAAAATCGTTTTTATTGATGATAAATTCATATCCCTCCTTATCAAGGACCGGGATGGAAATAATGTTTTTAATCACGCTAGGTACATAGAAACAGTCGTTCAGTACAATCCTAACATGTCTACTAATGGCTAACTCTAGTGATCCTACGGCCTCCGCAGCAACGGCCTTGCCATCGCCTAGCCTCAGGATCATCTCATCCTTGGTTAGCCTTCTGCTTCTTTGCAGTGCCTACAAATCATTGCAGATGTGAGCACCACACCCAGTATCCAATACCCATGAAGCAGAATTAGTAATCATATTAACTTCAACCACAAACACACTTGGGTTGGAGAGGAGTTGTGGGCACTCTCTCTTCCAATGCCCTTTCCCTTGGCAATGTATACAGACATCATTTGCCTTGGACCGCTGAGAACCACGAGCCTTCCCTTTCCCTTTGCTCGGTCCAACCGGAGCAACAGGGACGCCCGAAGCGTGAGCAGGGGCTACAACCGTCTTCCCTTTGCCCTTCTTCCTCTTCCAGCGTCCGGCCCTCTTGCCATTCGCCTTGGAGGTCGAAACCTCTCCTATCAATACCCGGCGCCGACTTGTGGGTCGTTGCCTCGTATTGGACCAGCATGTTGATCAACTCATGAATAAACTTCTCAAGTCCGTTCATGTTGTAGTTTACAACAAACGGGTCATAGGATGGAGGAAGCGACTGGAGGATCACGTCAATGTACGTGTCATTGTTAAGCCCAGCTTTAAGGTCCTCGAGTTTCTCCACTAGGGAGAGCATCTTGACCCCATGACTCTGTACATACGCTCCTTCAGCGAGCTTGGTGCCAAAGAATGCTTTTGTGGCGGCATATCTAATATGCCTATCCGGAACCGCATAAACCTCGTTCATGCGGAGCATTATGGTGGAGACGTTGTCCAGCCTCTCATACTGCTTCTGGATGTCGTTAGACATCGAAGCCAGTATGATACTGCGTGCTTTCCGGTTGTCCTCATGCCATTTCTCAAAAGTCAAACGTTCTTCAGGCGTGGACCCCTCCGGTAAGTCGCTCGGTGGCGGCTCGTCCAAGACGTAGCCTTGGTTCTCGAAACTGAGGACAATCCTCAGGTTTCTCTGCCAGTCCGAGTAGTTCGTTCCGTTGAATTTGTTAGTCTCAAGAATCATGGTTAATGGGTTCTTAGACATATCTACATTAATGAAAATGTAAAGCAGAAATTAGCAGATGATGGTAATATTATTGTTCAAGTTGAAGACTTGGTCTTTTAGTCTTTAACCCTCCCACTATTTATACGAAAGTCCGCCACTCTCAAGCGGAGTTTCGGGAAACCATTTCCTAGTGGGCTTGGGATCCACAAGCGTAATCTCCATGCCCCGCTTTTACGATTCACATGAAGAAGACATTGTGGGAGATATCCAATATCATTCTCATCCAATGAGATTCCCAAGATATTTTGCCTCACCTATTCACATGGTCCCGAGGACTCCAAGCGAACCATGTTACTCAGTGTTGGGCCCGACCCATCAACCAAATCATGCCTCAAACTGTCGCCCCCACGACTCATGAGACAGGGAAACAGCGAGCGCAGTCTTTTTGTTCACAACAATAGTGCAGCTTTCCCCTAGTCCAAGTGTGCCACGACTCGTGAGACCACACTTGGGTAGTGGTAGCTTCCTCACCACATTGCTGTGGATGGAAGGCTCGGACAGACCAAAATACCATTTTGATCCAAGTCCGTTCTGGGCCTAATATTTAATTTGGTCCAACCAAATGAGAGTTTGTGTATGACCGAGACCTCATCACATTATTGTGTTTTAGCACGCATAAATATCCAATATTTAAAGCGATAAATAAATACGCCGCATGCAGAAAACATAGCATACCCCTGTTAGGATGATCACAAGCCCAACCTATGCGACCTACTGAGCCCGCAGTGAGTCTATGGTCTGTCTAGGGTGGTCCTAAATTATTACAATAATAATAAACCCATTGTCATTCCAATGGGCCTTGAAGTGTTTCTTGTTTCACGCCTTGATGCTCCTCCTTGGGGTCTTCGACTCCAATTGCTTGTTAAAATTGAAACCTCACCAATCCTATCTACTCTCATTACAACTGAAAGTAATACATCGGTAATAAAGAAAACAAGCCTTAACATCATGAGGCTGAAAATACGGGAGATGATAGTCCCAAAAAAAGAGGCACGCAGGCCCCACCCAATAGAAAATAAATGATCATACATTCATCCATACATACGGTCTAGGGCTCTTGTGATCATCCCATGTTGATTCCATCAACTCACATAACATAATTATTCCAAATAATCATGCATAAATAACCAATGGATATTCCAAATACCCAAGTGATGTCCAACATCACAAAAGCATAAATATACAAATAATATGCAAAATTCAAATTGTAAATTTAATGGACATTTTAAACAATGCATCCAATGCATGTATTAATCCCAAATTAATTAAGCAAATTTAATTCAAGGAATAATCCAATTATCCCAAAATCAAAATTGCAAAATTAATATATTTTCAAAATATTGTGCAGAAAATACAGAAAATCGAATTTTCCGGAAAAAGTCGAAAAACGGTACAAAACGGCCCAGCCGTTGTGCTGGTCGGCCGCCCGCGCTCTGTGCCGCAGCGCGCGGCCACTGCCGACCGATCCCAATTTTTTTTTTTTTTTTTTTGTTTTTTCAAAACTATTTCAGCACAATAACATTAATATTATTCTGAAAATAAGCATGCAATTTTAGATCCAATCTAACAAAATTAAGCATGCCAAAAGTCCATTAAATCCAAAGAATTGAATCATCATATTATTCATATATTTATGTAATCTAACATGCCAATAAAGCCATTTAAAAGCAAGTAGATCATGCCAAACACATAGATCTATGCCCCTTACATCGAACCGGGCTCTGGTACCACTTGAAGGACAAGCGGATCCGCCCGGGAGCGCGAGCGGAAGCGAGGAAACGAGAAATTGTGCGTAAATTTAAATCAAATTCAAAATACGCGAATCCCAAGGGGTGTACCCTTGGGTGCTCAACCGGGCGTTCGATGTAGGATGTGTAAATATTAAAACATATATTTAAGCACATAGGGCATAGATATATAAATGAAATCAATCAATGCGTAATAAACCGTTACCTTTGATTGTTTAGCGTTTGTTCCCGGCTACTTGCGTTATTCCTTCTCCGGAATACTCACGAAATCCAAACGTATGGATTCTCCAAAGGTGATCCACACCACACCGGAAGAAACACACGTTCTTCTTGCTAGAAAAGAACGGGTTTAGGAAGGAATCAGTTTAAGAGAAGAACACTATGAATTAGTGTTCTCTTAAATTTACTTTGTTCTTCTTCTTGATTCAAAATCAAGTGAAGAACACAAGTGTAAGAGAGGGAGAGAGCACGAAAATTGAGAGAGATGAGAGGATTTTTGTCTTCTCTTTTTCCTAGAAAAAGATGAATAATGAATCACTTATGCTTGGTGTTGTATATTCTAATATATATACATAATTAATGTGATTATTGGAATGTGTCTAGGTTCATCCAATGATGTCTAGATTCATTCCAATCAATCACCATTAATTCTTCAATCTATCCTACCAAAATTTATGGTATGATCAAATCATACCAAAAGGGAAGAGCTTGATTGGAGTTGATTTGTCTCTTTCCAAAAGAGATAAGTCAACATACCACCTAGCATGAAACATGGCTGATTTTGCTTCCTCCAAGGGAGCATGTCGGCCATGTTTAATTAAGGGAAGAAGTCCAACTTCTTCCTATTCCAAAATAGGAATTATTTGTCCTCTCGGGTATAAATTAACGGACCGGGTTTTATCGTAATCCAATTACGACGATCCCAACATTAAATCCAATTTAATGTCCATTTAAATTATTCCTGTTGATCTTTTAATCCAATTAAAAGATCCAACGTCTCAACGTCTCAACTTTCCATATTTAATCGAAAATCCAATTTACCGATTAAACGGAAGCCCAATACAATCTCGGCCGGTCCATCCAATGGACTTTCCCTTAAGTAATCCAATTACTTATTTTATCCTTTGAGATTGACTCCAAGTCGATCTCTCAACCTCTTCGGTGATTTGTGTGTGACCCTTTAGGTTCACCCTCAGCTAGACTTGGGCCCGTGTCCCATAAGGGCCCGTTACCATGGGTGGCCGTCTAGTAACGGTCCATGGCACTAGAGACTAGGTGAATTGGCGTGAACATTTAGGCGCCGATTCCGTACGGGTACGATCCTTCCGTCTACCGTCTCCCGGCCTTAGTCTAGGGTATGGAATTGGGCGTCGGTTCCCATCCTTGACTAGGCATCTATGCTTAATACTCGAGACCACGCATGCTTCATTTCGTCGACATAGGAAACCATTCCCTGTTCAAACAGCATGAACGTGTCTCCGAGTGCATAGGAGATAGCTCTGTCACATACTGGTAGGGGATGGATCCTCTTCTTGGAATCCACCGTCCTTGCTACACATTCCGACTGCACTGTACGAGGCTTATGATAATCATCTTACACAATGATTACCTCTTGCCAGATCCAAGATACAGCCCTCCTATGCACGCGACTACCATGATCCCTCAAGTCTGAGGATTACTCCCGTACTATCGGAACCGGGGAAAACCAATCATACCGACCAAGCCTCCAAGGCTTCCATATGATGATCCCCGCGAGTCAGTCCAGTCGGCTCAACCCCAGTCGACCAACCCATCAAGATCGTGTAGGCGTCGCACGCCTGTCACCGATGAAACACGACACTCATCCAATGAACACGACTCTTGACGCAAGTCTCAATAGGACTCTCGATGCCCTGTCTCGAGGTCCTCGACTTGGAACGTTTTAGACCCAACTCTTAATCAGTTAGTTTCATGACCACCATCCAATGCGTGGCCCAACTGCACGAGTTGTTATCCATGGTCTGTGGGCTTTGTTGCGATATAAGTTAAACACCGTTTTAACAAATGTAAGATGAGCGCAACCAAGAAGGTACCATTGGTGACGAATACTCATCTTATTCATCACATAATAATATTACATTTACATCAAGTTGTGAGATAGGTTACAAATCGCCAAACCCATTGACTTTCTGGTCACCTATTCTAACAACACCAACATATTAATTAACTCATGGATACTCTTCTTAAGAGCATTCATGTTGTAGATAACAATGAATTGGTCGAAGGAGGGAGGGAGTGACTGAAGGATCACATCAATGTATGTCTCGTTATCGAGCCCTACTTTGAGGTCTTCCAGCTTTTCCACCAAGTTAAGCATCTTGACCCCATGCTCTTGTACAGAGGACCGTTCGGTCATTTTAGTTCCAAAGAACACCTTCGTTGCGACATACCTAGTATGCCGGTCCGGGACCGCATAACAATCCTTCAGGCGAGCCATAATGGAAGGGACATCGTCTAGCCTTTCATACTGCTCCTGAATCTCATTCGTCATAGAGGCAAGTATGATGCTACGGACTCTCCGGTTATCCTTATGCCAAGTCTCGAATGTCTCATGTTCTTCGGGCGTGGATCCTTTCGGCAAGGTCCTAGAAAACGGCTCGTCCATGACGTAGCCTTGGTTCTCGTAATCAAGGACTATCCTCAGATTATGCAACCAGTCGTTGTAATTGGTTCCATTAAACTTGTTTGTCTCAAATACGATTGATAATGGGTTCTTAGACATTTTAAATCTACATTTAAGGAACAGAACTACAATCAGCAGAATGAAATCGAAAGTTTTAATAAAATTAAATGCTTGGACTTTAATCATTTAATGCTCCCACTATTTATACGAAAACACGACACTCTCAAACGTTGTTTTCCTAGTGGGCTTGGGATCCACAGCGATCTCCCCCATACCCCCGCTTTTATGATTCGCATGGGAAACAACCTGTGGGAGGTATTCCATACCATTCTCGTTCCACGAGATTTTCAAGATAATTGCCTCAACTTTTTACGTGATCTCGAGGACTCCAAGCGAATCACGTTATTCGGGCGTTAGACCCGACTCAATCAACCGATTCATAGACTCACTGCTACCTCCACGACTCGTGAGACAGGTAACAACAGTGTACTCCTCGTTCATGACAAAATGCAGCTTCTTTTAAGTACGATAATCGTGCCAAGACTCGTGAGAGCACGTTATCGACTGAAACTAGCTTCCTCACTTTGCCATGGATGGAAGGCATGGACGAACTCCTAGAGTCCAAGTCCATTTATGAAGGGTCTAATATTCAACTTAGTCTAACCAAGTGAAAGTTCTAATGACCGAGATCCCACACATACATACATACATAATGCATTATAAAAGGTTTGCATGCCATAGCAATAATATGGTAAATAAACCATGAAGAACAAGCGGATCCACCCGGAAGCGCGAGCAGAAGCGAGAAAGCGAGAAAGGTGCGTAAATTTAAATCAAATTTCAATAAATGAATCCAAGGGGTGTAACCTTTGGTGCTCAACCGGGCGTTCGATGTAGGATGTGTAAATATTGGAAACATACATTTAAACACATAGGGCATGAATATGTACAATAAATCAATCAAAGCGTAAGGAGACCGTTACCTTCGATTGTTTAGCGTATGCTCCCGGCTACTTGCGTTGTTCCTTCTCCAGATTGCTCACGAAATCCAAACGTATGGATTATCCGAAGGTGATCCACACCACACCGGAAGAAACACACGTTCTTCTTGCTAGAAAAGAACGGGTTTAAGAAGAAATCGGTTTAAGAGAAGAACACTACGAATTAGTGCTCTCTTAAACTTACTTTTTTCTTCTTCTTGATTCAAAACCAAGTGAAGAACACAAGTGTAAGAGAGGGAGAGAGGCCGAGAGTTGAGAGAGAGGAGAGGGGATTCAAAAATTGTCTTCTCTTTTTCCTAGAAAAAGATGAATAATGAATCACTTATGTTTGGTGTTGTATATTCTAATATATATAGATAATTAATGTGATTATTGGAATGTGTCTAGGTTCATCCAAGGATGTCTAGATTCATTCCAATCAATCACCATCAATTCTTCAATCAAGCCTACCAAAATTTATGGTATGATCAAATCATACCAAAAGGGAAGAGCTTGATTGGAGTTGATTTGTCTCTTTCCAAAAGAGACAAGTCAACATGCCACCTAGCATGAAATATGGTTGATTTTGCTTCCTCCAAGGGAGCATGTCGGCCATGTTTAATTAAGGGAAGAAGTCCAACTTCTTCCTATTCCAAAATAGGAATTATTTCTCATCTCGAGTAAAATTTAACAGGCCGGGTTTTATCGTAATCCATTTACAACGAACCCAACAATAAATCCAATTTAATGTCCATTTAAATTATTCTCATTGATCTTTTAATGCAATTAAAAGATCCAACGTCTCAACGTCTCAATTTTCCATATTTAATCGAAAATCCAATTTACCGATTAAACGAAAGTCCGATACAATATCGGCCCGTCCATCCAATGGACTTTCCCTTAAGTAATCCAATTAATTATTTTATCCTTCGAGATTGACTCCAAGTCGATCTCTCAACCTCCTCGGTGATTTGTGAGTGACCCTTTAGGTTCACTCTCAGCTAGACTTGGGCCCGTGTCCCACAAGGGCCCGTTACCATGGGTGGCCATCTAGCAACGGTCCATGGCACTAGAGACTAGGTGAATTGGCATGAAACATTTACGCGCCGATTCCGTACGGGTACGATCCTTCCGTCTACCGTCTCCCGGCCTTAGTTTAGGGTATGGAATTGGGCGTCGGTTCCCAACCTTGACTAGACGTCTATGCTTAATACTCGAGACCACGTATGCTTCATTGCGTCGACACAGGAAACCATTCCCTGTTCGACCAAGCATTGTGGCCACAGCTTCAAACAGCATGAACGTGTCTTCAAGTGCATAGGAGATACCTCTGTCACATACTGACAGGGGATGGATCCTCTTCTTGGAATCCACGGTCCTCGCTACACATTCCGACTACACTGGACAAGGCTTATGATGACCATCTTACAGAATGATAACCTCTCACCAGATCCACGATACAGTCGTCCTGTGCACGCAATTGCAATGATTCCTCAAGTCTGAGGATTACTCCCGTACTATCGGAATCGGGGAAATCCAATCACACCGACGAAATCTCCAAGGCTTCCATATTATGATCCCCGCGAGTCAGTCCAGTCGGCTCGACCCCAGTCGACCAACCCATCAAGATCGTGTAGGCGTCCCACGCCTGTCGCCAATGAAACACGACACTCATCCAATGAACACGACTCTTGACGCAAGTCCCAATAGGACTCTCGATGCCCTGTCTCGAGGTCCTCGACTTGGAACGTTTCAGACCCAACTCTTAAGCAGTTGGTTTCATGACCACTATCCAATGTTTGGCCCTACTGCACGAGTTGTTATCCATGGTCTGTGGGCTTTGTTGCGATATAAGTTAAACACCGTTTTAACAAATGTGAAATGAGCGCAACAATGTAAGCACCAGAAGTGACAAATACTCATTTTATTCATCACATAATAATATTACCTTTACATCAAGTTGTCGAATAGGTTACAAATTGCCAAACCTATTGGCTTTCTGGTCACCTATTCCAACAATCTCCCAGTTTGTTAGAATGGGGGACCATGTAAGCCAATTTGGGCAGGAATATGTAACCTATGTCTAGACAATTTCTGGTGTTTGATAAAAACATTCATGAATAAAGAAGTGAAAATTCATATGGCAGTACTTTGTTTACGTTCACTTATATCTACATTTACATTTCTGTTCACTACGCATACAAAGCCCACGGACTGAGAATCGATTTCGGGGACTGGGACTTCGCTTGGAGGTAGATCCATGAAATCAGTCTTACCGAATCAGTCCCGAAATCTCCAAGTCAAGGAATCCCGAAAATGGGTACCGGGATTCCCTTTGAGACTTGCACTAAGCATCTGCTGTCGTATTTCATCGACGGGTGACGACGGTCGTCTAAGCAGTGTTAGTGGGTCAGCATGCTAGGAAGTAGCTGACTGAGGTGACTCGCGGGAACCGTCTTACGGAGGACCTTGAGTATGGTCAGCAAGGTATGACGTGTATTCCCGGTTCCAACGGTACAGGGCAAGTCCTTTGACTTGAGGAACTGCTGAGTTCACCTGTGCATCAGTTCTATATCTTAGATATGGTGAGAGATTGCCAAAATACTCTTGAGTAGTCATAAGCCATGTCTAGTGCAGCTCGGGTGTACAGAGTGACAGTATTTTCCAAGAAAGGATCTGTCTCCTGTCAAAAGGTATTGACAGTTGAGTCTCATGTACGCTCTGTGTCTTGTCCCTAAAATCTGTGGCCACAGTAAACTGAACAGAAGGGAAGGTTTCCCTTGCGGCGTTTAGTAAGGACAGACCGACACTTAGGTCCAAAATGGGTACTTGCTTTTTTCGTGCCCTAGACTCTAAGTGATGAAACCGAAGACAGAAGGACAACTGTACTGTTAGAGCCTAAATGTTCATCCCCAATTATTTCACCTAGTCTCTAGTGCCATGGACCGTTGCTAGATGGCCACCCATGGTGACGGACGGATTCTAGGAATCCGACCAAGTCTAGCTGAAAGGTGAACCTAAAGAGTCACACACTATCAACACACACTTAGTATTTAATTTGGAATTAAATATTGGAGTAAAGGAATGATTAAATTAGATTTAATCGGGTCCTATATTTTCTTGGAGAAGTTAATTCCTTCTATTTGATAAAGGGAATTAAAATTAATAAATAGGATTTATTAAAGGGTTGATTTAATGGGCTTAGAATAAATATTAATATTTATTTATTATATTTATTTTTTAGCCTTTTGGAATATTTAATGGGATTTAAATATTCCATTAAATTAAAATCAACGGTTGAGATGGAAAGGGGAGATGGAAGGCTAGGATTTGTTTGACTAGATCAAACACTAGTTTGACTAGGACTTTGACTAGGTCAAAATCCTAGACAAATTAGAGTTCTTAGAGTAGGAGTTTAAAGAGGATTAAACTCCTCCTCTATAAATACCTCTAGCTTCCAACTTTTTGAAGGATGATGAAATTCCAACACACACACAACACACACATAATTTCGGCCTCTCTCCCCTCTCTCTCGTCCGCCCTCTCTCTCTCCACTCTCCAAGAAAATTATTTTCTAGTTCTTTTGTTCTTGGAACATTAGAACTTAGATGAATCAATACCGTTAATTGATAACGTGTTGTTGATTCATCCACTCCAAAATATACACTTGTTCGTTGCTAGCACAACGTGCAAGATACGTGGATGGATCGTGTGTCACGATTTGGAGGGTCTCAACAACGAGATCTCGGTGCAAAACGGGGAACAACGCGTGTAGCCGTTGAAGATGAAAACGACAACGGGTAGGTCTCGTTTCATTTTTCGTCTCTCTTTATTTTCAACTCTATGGCCTCCATGATTTCTTTATATGTTGTTTAATCATGAGATACACCAAACACCCGGGAATCTCAAGGGTACACCCCTTGAGCGTGTTTTTTTTATTATTAAAAGCATGCTTTAATTTTTGTATGTTATTTTATATCGCGCTTCCGCATTCGCGCAATTCCCGGGACGATCCACCGATTTCTTTCACAGTTGACCTAAAGTCAATCACCCATTGACCTCGAACCTCTTATCCAGATGGTGAGTATAGGCAACTTGCGACATGGGCTCAGCAAGTGGATCTGCTATGTTTTCTGCAAAGCTGACTCGGTCCAACCAAACGTCACTCCTGCTATCCATCTCTCTAAGCAGATGGTAGCATCTAAGAATATGCTTGGATCGTGATGAGATCTCGGTTCCTTTGTTAGCGCTATCGTCCCGTTGTTATCATAAAAGATAATTACAGGCTTAGCAATGCTAGGTACTACATCCAACCCTTGGATGTAGCTCATCAACCAAACCACTCCTTAGCAGCTTCCAAAACCGCCATGCATTCAAAACTCTATGGTGGAGTCCGCCGTGGTAGCCTGCTTGGAACCCTTCCAAGTAACCACGCCACTATTTAGTCTAAATACAAAACCAGACTGAGACTTGGCATCATCGTCATCCGACTGAAAGCTAGCGTCGCTATAGCCTTCCAGTATCAACTCTCCACCACCGTAGATCAAGAACATGTCCTTAGTCCTTTTTCAGGTACTTCAGAATAGTCTTGACTGCACTCCAGTGTGCCTCCCCGACACACAACTGATATCGGCTAGTTACGCTCAAGGCAAAAGCCACATCAGGTCTAGTGCACTAAACAACATACTGTATACTGCCTACGGCTGAAGCATAAGGGATGTCCAACATCCTTTTATGAAGGACAAGCGGATCCGCCCGGGAGCGCGAGCGGAAGTGAGAAAAGCGAGAAATTGCATAAATTTAAATCAAATTCAAAATACGCGAATCCCAAGGGGTGTACCCTTGGGTGCTCAACCGGGCGTTCGATGTAGGATGTGTAAATATTAAAACATATATTTAAACACATAGGGCATAGATATACAAATGAAATCAATCAAAGCGTAATAAACTGTTACCTTTGATTGTTTAGCATATGCTCCCGGCTACTAGCGTTGTTCCTTCTCCAGAATGCTCACGAAATCCAAACGTATGGATTCTCCAAAGGTGATCCACACCACACCGGAAGAAACACACGTTCTTCTTGCTAGAAAAGAACGGGTTTAGGAAGGAATCGGTTTAAGAGAAGAACAATATGAATTAGTGTTCTCTTAAACTTACTTTGTTCTTCTTCTTGATTCAAAATCAAGTGAAGAACACAAGTGTAAGAGAGGGAGGGAGCACGAAATTTTGAGAGAGAGAGAGAGGATTTTTGTCTTCTCTTTTTCCTAGAAAAAGATGAATAATGAATCACTTATGCTAGGTGTTGTATATTCTAATATATACATAATTAATGTGATTATTGGAATGTGTCTAGGTTCATCCAAGGATGTCTAGATTCATTCCAATCAATCACCATCAATTCTTCAATCAAGCCTACCAAAATTTATGGTATGATCAAATCATACCAAAAGGGAAGAGCTTGATTGGAGTTGATTTGTCTCTTTCCAAAAGAGACAAGTCAACATACCACCTAGCATGAAACATGGCTGATTTTGCTTCCTCCAAGGGAGCATGTCGGCCATGTTTGATTAAGGAAAGAAGTCCAACTTCTTCCCATTCCAAATTAGGAATTATTTCTTCTCTCTTGTATAATTTAACGGACCGGGTTTTATCGTAATCCAATTGCGACGAACCCAATATTAAATCCAATTTAATGTCCACTTAAATTATTCTCGTTGATCTTTTAATGTAATTAAAAGATCCAACGTCTCATCATCTCAACTTTTCATATTTAATCGAAAATCCAATTTACCGATTAAATGAAAGCCCGATATAATATCGGCCCGTCCATCCAATGGACTTTCCCTTAAGTAATCCAATTACTTATTTTATCCTTCGAGATTGACTCCAAGTCGATCTCTCAACCTCCTCGGTGATTTGTGTGTGACCCTTTAGGTTCACCCTCAGCTAGACTTGGGCCCGTGTCCCACAAGGGCCCGTTACCATGGGTGGCCGTCTAGCAACGGTCCATGGCACTAGAGACTAGGTGAATTGGCGTGAACATTTAGGCGCCGATTCCGTACGGGTACGATCCTTCCGTCTACCGTCTCCTGGCCTTAGTCTAGGGTATGGAATTAGGCGTCGGTTCCCATCCTTGACTAGGCATCTATGCTTAATACTCGAGACCACGTATGCTTCATTGTGTCGACACAGGAAACCATTCCCTGTTCGACCAACCACTGTGGCCACAGCTTCAAACAGCATGAACGTGTCTCCGAGTGCATAGGAGTTACCTCTGTCACATACTGACAGGGGACGGATCCTCTTCTTGGAATCCACCGTCCTCGCTACACATTCCGACTGCACTGGACAAGGCTTATAATGATCATCTTACAGAATGATCACCTCTCGCCAGATCCAAGATACAGCCGTCCTTTGCACGTGACTGCCATGATTCCTCAAGTCTGAGGATTACTCCCGTACTATCGGAACCGGGGAATCCAATCATACCGACCAAGCCTCCAAGGCTTCCATATGATGATCCCCGCGAGTCACTCCAGTCGGCTCGACCCCAGTCGACCAACCCATCAAGATCGTGTAGGCGTCCCACGCCTGTCGCCGATGAAACACGGCACTCATCCAATGAACACGACTCTTGACGCAAGTCTCAATAGGACTCTCGATGCCCTGTCTCGAGGTCCTCGACTTGGAACGTTTCAAACCCAACTCTTAATCAGTTGGTTTCATGACCACCATCCAATGCGTGGCCCAACTGCACGAGTTGTTATCCATGGTCTGTGGGCTTTGTTGCGATATAAGTTAAACACCATTTTAACAAATGTAAGATGAGCGCAACAAAGAAGGTACCATTGGTGACGAATACTCATCTTATTCATCACATAATAATATTACATTCACATCAAGTTGTCGGATAGGTTACAAATTGCCAAACCTATTGGCTTTCTGGTCACCTATTCCAACAATCTCCCACTTGACCTAAAGCCAATCACCCATTGACCTCGAACCTCTGTTAGAATAGGTAACCATGTAAGCCAATTTTGGCGGGTATATGTAACCTATGTCTAGACAATTATAGGTGTTTGATAAATCATTAATGAATAAAGAAGTGAATTTCATTTGGCATTACTTTGTTTGTGTTCACTTATATCTGTTTTCTATATCTGTTCACTACGCAAACAAAGCCCACGGACTGAGAATCAATTTCGGGGACTGGGACTACGCTTGGAGGTAGGTCCATGGAATCAGTCTTCCCGAATCAGTCCGGAAATCTCCAAGTCAAGGAATCCCGAAAATGGGTACCGGGATTCCATTTGAGACTTGCACTAAGCACCTGCTGTCGTGTTCCATCGACGGGTGACGAGGGTCGTCTAAGCAGTGTTAGTGGGTTAGCATGCGAGGACGCAGCTGACTGAGGTGACTCGCGGGAACCGTCTTACGGAGGACCTTGAGTATGGTCAGCAAGGTATGACGTGTATTCCCGGTTCCAACGGTACAGGTCAAGTCCTTTGACTTGAGGAATTGCTGAGTTTACCTGTACATCAGAGCTGTATCTTAGATATGGTGAGAGATTGCCAGAATTCTCTTTGGTAGTCATAAGCCATGTCTAGTGCAGTTCTGGTGTGCAAAGTGACAGTAGTTTCCAAGAAAGGATCTGTCTCCTATCAATAGGTTTTGGCAGTTGAGTCTCATGTATACTCTAGGTCTTGTCCCTAAAACTGTGGCCACAGTGACTGAACAGAAGGGAAGGATTCCCTTGCGGCGTTTAGTGAGGACAGACCAACACTTAGGTCCAAAATGGGTACCTGCATTTTCCGTGCCCTAGATTCTAAGTGATGAGACCGAAGACAGAAGGACAAGTGTACTGTTAGAGCCTAAATGTTCATCCCTGAATATTTCACCTAGTCTCTAGTGCCATGGACCGTTGCTACATGACCACCCATGGTAACGGAAGGATTCTAGGAATCCGACCAAGTCTAGCTGAAAGGTGAACCTAAAGAGTCACACACTATCCACACACATTTAGATATTTAATTAGGAATTAAATATTGGAGTGAAGGAATGATTAAATTGGATTTAATCGGGTCCTTTATTTTTCTTGGAGAAATAATTCCTTCTATTAGATATAAGGAATTAAATTGATAAATTAGATTTATCAAAGGGATTTATTTAATGGGCTTAAATAATATTTATATTTATTTTAGCCTCTTGGAAATATTTAAATAGGTTTTAAATATTCCATTAAATTAAATTAAATCAACGGTTGAGATCAATGGGAGAGATGGATGGCTAGGATTGTTTTGACTAGGTCAAAACACTACTTTGACTAGGACTTTGACTAGGTCAAAATCCTAGTCAAATTAGAGTTCTTAAAAGAAGAGTTTAAAGAGGATTAACTCCTCTTCTATATAAACCCCTAGCATCCTACAAGTTGAATGATGATGAATCTCCAACACACACACTACAACACACACACACGGATCTCTCCCTCTCATCTCTCGCTCGCCTCTCTCTCTCTCCAAAGAAAATTATTTTCTTTGTTCTCTTGTTCTTGGAACATTAGAACTTGATGAATCAATACCGTTAATTCATAACGTGTTGTTGATTCATCCACTCCAACATATTAACTTGTTCGTTGCTAGCACGACGTGCAAGATACGTGGGTGGATCGTGTGTCACGATTTGGAGGGTCTCAAGAACGAGATCTTGGTGCAAAACGGGGAACAACGCGTGTAGCCGTTGAAGACGAAAACGACAACGGGTAGGTCTCGTTTATTATTTTCGTCCCTTTTAATTTTCTACCCTATGGCCTCCCTGATTCTTTTATGTGATTTATTCATGAGATACACCGAACACCCGGGAAATTTCAAAGGCACACCCTTTGAAACGTGTTTTAATTTAAAAGCATGTTTAAATTCCGCATTTATTTTTTAATTATACCGCGCTTCCGCATTCGCGCTTTTCCCGGGACGATCCACAATTCCTTTCAGTGGTATCAGAGCCCGGTTCGGTATAGGCCTAGGGTTTATTTGCGTTTTAAGCATGAAACGTGTTTTGAGCATGTTTTAATTAAATCTTGATTTTCTTGATTATTAAAGCATGTTGTTTTATTGCTTTTAATTCGTGTGAAATTCTAAATGTTGGTATTTTTCTGTTTTTCTTGGGAAACGGGGGAAAATTTGAACTGAAAACGAGAAACGCCACAGCCGGCCAGCCGGGAAGGCTGGCCGCGCGCAGCCGAGCGCTGCCGGCAGGGCAGACGCGCGCAGGCAAGGGTAGCCTGCGCGCGCCCGCCCAGCCGGCCGCGCAGGGGCAGCGCGCGCGCAAGGGGGCCTCCAGCCGCGCGCGCGGGCAGACAAGGGTGTCTGCGCGCGCGCGCGCGCGCTCATGCGCGCGCGCGCGCGGAAGGCTGTCGGGCGGAGAGCCCGCGCGGACGGCACCAGGCACGCTGCCAGGCGCGCGCGCACGCAGACGGAGGCGTCTGCGCGCGCGCGCCCGGCGGGCGTGCCCAGTGCGCGTCTGCGCGCGCGCGCTGCGCACAGCGCAGGCTCGCGGCTGGCGACCAGCAGGCCGACGCGCGCGAGGCAGAGGAGCCTGCGCGCGCGACGGCCTGCCGGAACACCAGGCCGCTGGGCCTGCTGCCCTGCGCGCACGGCCGGCCGGCTGCTGCTGGTGGCGGCGGCCGGGGGTGCTGCAGCTAGGGTTTCTTGAAACCCTAGCATTATTTTATTCTTTTTTATTTTACTTTTCAGTTTTAATTTTGAATTAATTCTGAAAATTCGTTTTTGGGTTCAATTTTGCCTAAATTCCTAAAGACATTATTTTAGGAGTAAAATAAATTGGATTTGGAATCCCGGGGTTATTTTACTTAAAATAATGAGGAAAGATTTTCCTAAAACGAGAAAAATTATTATTACCAATATTTGTGTTTTATTTTTCACACGTTGCGCACATGATCATTTATTTCTGTTCTGGATTATTATGATTGGAAATCATGAATTATTGGTATATTGTAATTATGTGATTGGATCATGTGATTATGTGTGTTGGATGGAAATGGATGATCACGAGCCCTAGACCGGATGTATGGTTTAATTTTCTGTTGGGCCTGTGTGCCTCTTTAACTGCTTTCTCCTTCTCTCTCTTTCTAGTGCCTTGGAATAATAAGGCTTTCTACCTCCCTCCTTATGTATTCCCCCCGGGTTTTCGCTGGGGTTTCTACTTTTTAATATGTAATGAGAGTAGACTAGGAGTGAGGTTTCCATTTTTTGTAATTGGAGAAGAAGGAAGGACCACATGGAGAGCCCAGACCGGAGGTCCCTTGGCTTTTTCCATGAAGTGAAGAGAGAGAAAAAGAGACCAAGGCCCATCAGCATGATGATTGGGTTACTATTATTGTAATAGTATAGGACCAACCCTAGATTGACCATAGATCCACTGCGGGCTCAGTGGGTCGCATAGGATTTGGGCTCGTGATCATCCAACAGGGGCGTGCTAGGCTTTAATTTTGCATGTGGTTATTATGATGGATGAATGGCTTTTATTTATCATATAACTGCTATGGATGGATTTTATTTATGCATTATGGATGAATGTATGAATATATTATGAGATCTCGGTCATTCACTACTCTCACATTGGTTGGACCAATGTTGAAATATTAGACCCTAGATAAAGTGGACATGAACTCTAGGAGTTTGTCCATGCCTTCCAATCCGTGGCACAGTGAGGAAGCTGTTTTAGGTCAATAGCGTGGTCTCACGAGTCGTGGCACGTTATTGTACTTAAAAGAAGCTGCATTGTGTCATGAACGAAAAATGGGCTGCTGTTACCTGTCTCACGAGTCGTGGGGGTACTAGTGGGTCCATGGCTCGGTCGATTGGGTCGGGTCTAACGCCCAATTAACATGATTCGCTTGGAGTCCTCGGGATCATGCAAAAGGGTGAGGCAATAATCTTGGGAATCTCGTGGAACGAGAATGGTATGGAATACCTCCCACAGGATCTTTTCCATGCGAATCGTAAAAGCGGGGTATGGGAAAAATCGCTGTGGATCCCAAGCCCACTAGGAAAGGATTTCCCGAAAATCACGTTTGAGAGTACCGTGTTTTCGTATAAATAGTGGGAGGATTAAATGACTAAAGACCAAGCATTTAATTATTTCATCAAACCACCGTCTTTATTTTCTGTTGATCACGCGTTGTTTTCTAAATGTAGATTTTAAAATGTCTAAGAACCCACTATCAACCATTCTTGAGACAAACAAATTCAATGGAACAAATTACAACGACTGGTTGCGCAATCTCAGGATAGTCCTAGATTACGAGAACCAAGGCTACGTCATGGACGAGCCTCTCCCTAGGACCTTACCGGAAGGATCCACGCCAGAAGAACGTGAGACGTTCGAGACTTGGCATAAGGATAACCGGAAGGTCCGTAGCATCATACTTGCTTCGATGACCAATGAGATTCAGAAGCAATATGAAAGGCTAGACGATGTCCCTTTCATTGTGGCTCGCCTTAAGGATTGCTATGCAGTCCCAGACCGGCATACTAGGTATGTCGCGACCAAGGCGTTCTTTGGAACTAAAATGACAGAAGGATCCTCTGTACAAGAGCATGGGGTTAAAATGCTTACCCTAGTGGAAAGCTCGAGGACCTAAAGGCAGGTCTCGATAATGAAACGTACATAGATGTGATCCTTCAGTCACTCCCACCCTCCTTCGACCAATTTATCGTCAACTATAACATGAATACACTTGAGAAGGGCATTCATGAGTTGATCAATATGTTGGTGCAATACGAGGCAACGACTAAGAAGTCCACGCCTTTGGTAATTGTTTGGAGGTGCTTCAACTTCCAAGACGAAAGGCAAGGGTGCCGGACGTTGGAAAAAGAAGAAGGGGAAGGGAAAAGCCGTCATAGCAGCTACGAACACTCAGAGTGTTCCCATTGCCAAAGAGGGGAAAGGCAAAGGAAAGGGAAAGGTTGTCTCCAAGCAACAGTCAAAGGCACATGACATATGTATCAACTGCCGTGAGAAAGGGCATTGGAAGAGAGAGTGCCCCAAACTCTTCTCAAACCAAGGTATATATGTGATTGAGGTTAATATGGTCACTAATTCTGCCTCTTGGGTATTGGATACCGGCTGTGGAGCTCACATTTGCAATGATTTGCAGATGCTGAAAAGAAGCAGAAAAACTAAGTAGCGGGGACATGATCCTAAAGCTTGGAAATGGCAAGGCCATCTCGGCAGAAGCAGTAGGATCCGCCACTTTAGTAATTAGTGATACCATTAGCATAGAATTAGAGCAGATTTATTTTGTACCTAGTATGATTAAGAACATCATTTCCATTCCATTGTTGGACAATAGTGGTTATGAGTTCAGAATCAATAAAAATTGCTTTTATTTGATGAGGTGTGGAATTGCTCATCTACTCGGTACATTGCATAACGGGCTCTATATCTTGCAACAAACGAATTTCGTTCTTAACGCTCAACACAAACGGAAATTAGATAATAACGGGAACGCACGTCTGTGGCACGCTAGGCTAGGTCACATATCCCAAGATAGGATGAAAAGGTTGGTAGACTCAAAGAACCTAGAGGTTGGGGACTTGAGTGATCTACCAACTTGTGAGTCTTGTCTAAGAGGGAAAATGACCAAAAAGCCCTTTGTAGGACAAAGCAGGCTTGCCACAGGTCTGTTGGACTTGGTCCATACAGACGTATGTGGACCACTAAGGACGCAGGCCCGAGGTGGGTTCTCCTACTTCATAACCTTCACCGATGACCATTCACGGTACGGTTATGTTTACCTGATGAGGTACAAGTCTGAAGCTCTTGAGAGGTTTAAAGAATTCAGGCTTGAAGTGGAGAACCAGACCAACTGCAAAATTAAAGTCCTACGGTCAGACCGAGGCGGTGAATACCTTAGTGCCGAATTCCTAGATTATCTAAAAGAAAATGGTATAATATCGTAATGGACACCTCCCGGAACACCACAGTTAAATGGCGTCTCTGAAAGGAGGAACCGAACCCTGTTGGACATGGTTCGGTCCATGATGAGTTTTACCAAATTGTCCTTATCGTTTTGGGGTTATGCATTAGAAACGGCAGCCAAGTTGTTGAATTTGGCGCCTACCAGTGCATTGACCCAAACGCCATATGAAATATGGCACGGCAAGCCTGCGTCCTACTGAAAGAATCGGGTACGGCCCGGGAACGCAACGGAAGCGTAAAAACGTTAATTTAAAGCATAAATTTAAACGGGTTCAAAGGGGTGTTCCCTTTGAAGTTCCCGGGCGTTCGGTGTTTGTCAAAGCATAAAATAAAGAGGAGAAGAATGCTGGACATATGGCTAAAGGAAGTAAACAAAAGATACATGAAAACATAAAGAAAACCAACCTTATGTTCGTTGCACGTAGAACGGGATTGTTTCTAGCGTTGTTCCCTTTCCGTTTCTCCTTCCGTTCACTTGAGGATCCAAATTAGAATCCCTCTAATTTGTCCACACCACACTATGGAATGTATATCTCTAATCTATTGCTAGATAGAAGTAGAGAAAAGAAGAAGAAAAAACAATCCAAAACAACACTATTGATTAGTGCTTTTTGGAATGTTTTAGTTCAAACCTTTCCAAAAGGTATGAACACAAAAAGGAGAAATTTTCAGAGGTTTTTGGAGAGTTTCTTGATGGAAATTTCGTGCAAGACCTAGCATACAAGTTATGTGAATGGTTTTGTGTAAGTAGAGTTGTTGAATTCAAAATTCAACTTCTCTTGTCAACTTCCAAAGTAACCTACATACACACACCATTATCTACATAACCATGCACCATTATAGCAAATAAAACCACCCACAAAATCATACAAAGGCTGGTCACATGTGCCTCACATGTGGAAGATTTTAATTCTTCCTTCATTTGCTATAAATTGAATTTTTCCATGGACTAGGACTACTAGTCTTAGACTTTTATTTAATCTAATTAAATTAAGTCCAAACAAAGTCCATTGGGCATTAATTAATCCAATTAATCTCAATCTAATTGATGCCCATAAGTTTATTTAATCCAATTAAATAAACATAAGTCCGAACTCTAATTAATTGATCCAATCAATTAATTAATCGAAAACCCGATAAATTAATCCAATTAATTTAAAGGTTCTAAGTCCAAAAAATTAACTAATCCAATTAATTAATTCTTGGACCATCCATCAAATGGATTTCCCAATAAATGATCCAATCATTTATTTTTCTCCTTGAATTAATTTAATCCAATTAAATTAATTCGCTTCTTCTAGAATTAATTCCAAATTAATTCTACCAATTCCATAGTGATTTGTGTGTGACTCTTTAGGTTCACCCTCAGCTAGACTTGGGCTTGTGTCCAACATAATTGGTTAAATCCAATTTAATTAACTATTTTCAATTAACCATTAATCGGAAAACGCCCGTCACCATGGGTGAGCAACGGTCCATGTTAGGTGAATGTTGGCGTGAACATTTAGGCTCTCGATTACCATACGAGTACGGTCCTTCCATCATCCGTCTCCCGGTCTAAGTCTAGGGCATGGAATTTGGCGTCGGTTCCCATCCTGGACTAGACAACTATGCTCAATAACTCGAGGCACGTTTACTCTATCGATCGACGTGGGAAACCATTCCCTACTCGACCAATCGCTGTGGCCACAGACTTATAAGAGTTTAAACTGTCTCAGAGCGCATAGGAGACTCGACTGTCATATACTGACAGGTGACGGATCCTATCTTGGAATCCACCGTCCTCAATACATATTCCGACTGCACTGTATAAGGCATATGATGAACGTATCCCAGATACAGACATCCCTTGCCAGATGCTAGATACAACCATCATATGCATGTGACTGCCATGATTCCTCAAGTCCGAGGACTAATCTCGTACTATCGGAGCCGGGAATGCCAGTCATACCGACCAAGCCTCCAAGGCTTCCATATGACGATTCCCGCGAGTCAGTTCAGTCAGCTAACACCCACGTCAACTAACCCACTAATATTGCATAGACGTCCAACGTCTGTCGCCGATGAAACATGGCACTCATCCAATGAATGCAATCCTTAGTGCAAGTCTCTGTAGGACTCCTCGATGCCCTGTCTCGAGGTCCTCGACTTGGAACAATCCAGACCAACCCTCAGAAGTTGGTTTCATAGCTGCCATCCAATGCGCAGCCCAACTACATGGGTTATACAATTGGTCTGTGGGCATTTGTTGTGACGTTAAAACATCGTTTAACGTAATCAGTAAGCACAACAAACACATAGTGCCACGGATGAATACTTACTATATTCATCAAGTCAATAAAGATTGCTAAATAGTACCCAAAACCGCCAATCCAATTGGCTTTCTGGTCACCTATTCTAACAATCTCCCACTTGACCTAAAGCCAATCACCCATGTTGCTCAGACTTATCTGAGCATGAGTAATCTGCGATATCCGGCTCGGTCTCACGGGTCTACCTTATTTCTGCCAAGATGATGCGGTCCAACCGCACGTCACCTCTTCATACCATTGCTCCAAGCAGATGGTACTGTCTAAGAATTTTCCTGGATCCATGATGAGATCTCGGTCCTATAGCTTGCGCTACAGCCATGTTGTTATCCTCCAAGGTAACTACTTGCTAGCACGTGCTAGGCACCACACCCAACCATTGGATGTAGTTTTTTCATCCAAACCACTCTCCGGAGCAACTTCTAAAGTTGCCATACATTCAACTTTCATGGTCCGTCGTGGTGTCCCACTTGAAACCTTTCCAAGCCACCACCTTACCATTAAGCCTGAATATATGTTCATAATGAGACTAGATATTATTCACATGATCCTGGAAGCTAGTATCGCTATAGCCTTCCAGAATCAACTCTCCATTGAACTTGCATCAAGAACACTTCTTTAATCCTTATTCAGGTATAAAAGACTGTTCTCAACAGCAGTCTACTGCCTCCTCGGTACACACCCGATTTCTGTCGTTATGCCGAAAGCATACACAACATCAGGTCCAATGCACCATACAACATACCCATGTTGCCTACGGCAAAGACGTAGGGGATGTCAAACATCTAAGCTTCCTCATCAGTCAACCTGACTGAGTCTTGGACAGCTTAACCCTATATATAGGAATCCAATTCCTTTCATGGAGAATTGCGTGAACAACATCTGTGTTTCAGTGTTTCCTAACATCTTAAATTCATTCCAAAGGAATAAGACGTTACACACTTAAACACTAGGAACACAACTAAACTCCCACTGACCCTCAAAGCTCGTTACTGATCGAGTCATACCCCACATGAACTCATCAAAACGAATATTCCAGTTACATAGAGTTTCAAACCTAGTTTGAATTCCATGTCGAATTCCATGGCTCCAAGCCATTGATTCAATCCAATGTCCAACATTGCTTCTCCTTATGTCTTTTGGATTATAATCCAATTGACAGGACTGACCCAGAAACCTGTACCTCTCAGGTATCTAGGATATTCTGGTCATCCTTAGGAGGACTGGTAATATAGTCAGTAGGAAAACTTGATTACAAATGATGTTTGCTATATCATACTGAGGTGTCGCTCTACTTGATTCCTCAAGGAGCTACTCCTTACACCGGTTATCCTTTGAAATCCAATTTCCCTTAGGACAACACATGAACCTGCGCAGACCTAGTTTGCCTCCCACTAGTCCCTTGACGTATGCAAGACCATCCTACATACTCAAGTACTTTGTAAGATACAGGCTTGCCATGCCATATCCAATATGGCGTCTGGGCCACGATCTTTAGAAAGTTCCATGTTTTACAACTTGGCCACTGTCTTAAGAACACGCCCAGATGGGCCAAGGTAGTTCAGTGAAAACACCGATCGAACCATGTCCAACAAGGTTCGATTCCTCCTTTATCAGAGACGCCGTTCAATTGTGGCGTTCCAGGAAGAATTCCACTGAGTGAGAATTCCATTCCCATTTAGATACATCAAGAGCTCACACTAAATACACACCACTCGATCCAATCGAAGGTTAATTTTGCAACCAGTTTGATTCCCACTTCAAATCTAATTCCCTGAGCCTTCCAAAGGCCCTTAGACTTGTGAACCCTCTACTGGTCTTGTGTACTCAGTGACCCACAGATGTCTGACTGGATCCAATCCAACAGACCACTAGCAAGCATACTTTGTCCTACAAAGAGCTTCTTGGCCATCTTCCTGCTCAGGAAGGACTTGCAAGCTAGCAGGCTCAAATTGTCTATTTCTAGACTCCTTGAATCTACTAACCTCCTTATCCTATCTAGAGGAATGTGACCTAGCTTTGCATGCCAAATCTGTGAGTTTATCTTGATTATCCATTTCATCATTTGTTTTGAGCATTCATAATCTAATTATGGGATAGTATTGAAACAATTATGCAAACAACCTAGCAGACAAGAATATTCATTCTTTGTCAAATAAAAGAAGCTTTCATTGATCAAAAACATGTAATCCTTATTGTCCAACAATGGAAAAACATAATTTGATCATGCTAGGTTACATAATTGTGACCTATCAACTCTATCCTAACATGATCACTGGCTAAGCCTAATTGGTCCCATAGCAATTGCAGCAACAACCCAGCCATTGCCTAGCTTTAGAACCATCTCCGTCTTAGCCTTCTACTCCTTCCCATTTCCTGCAAACCATTTGCAGATATGAGCTCTACAACTGGTATCCAATACCCAAGAAGTAGAATAGTAATCATGTTAAAGCTCAAATCAAATGTACCTTGGTTGGAGAGGAGTTTAGGACACTCCCTCTTCCAATGCCCTTTTTCACGACAATATATGCAAACATCTTTTTGCAATCCTTGACTGCCGAACCGCCTTCCTCTTTCCTTTGCCCATGCCCAGCATGGCAACAGGAGCGCTCTGTGCGCTTGCAGCGGCTGATTCTGTCTTACCCTTCTTCCTCCTCCAGCGTCCGGCCCCTTTGCCTTTCGCTCTTGAGGTCGAAGCCTCCCCAACCAATACCGACGGCGCAGACTTTTCAATCGTTGCCTCGTACTGGACCAACATGTTTATCAACTCATGAAGGTCTTTTTCAAGCCCATTCATGTTATAGTTCACGATAAACGGGTCAAAAAGAGGGAGGAAGAGACTGAAGGATCACGTCGATGTACGTTTCTTTTTTCAAGATCAGCTCGGAGGTCTTTGAGCTTTTCCACTAGGGATAGCATCATCACTCCATGCTGGTGTACAGAAAACCCTTCTGTCATCTTAGCTCCGAAAAATGCCTTCGTCGCAGCATATCTAATATGCTGGTCCGGTACCGCATAAACGTCTTTCATGCGGAGCATTATCGAGCTGACATCATCCAGCCGATCATACTGTTTCTGGATCTCATTAGTCATGGATTCCAGTATGATGCTGCGGACCTTGCGGTTGTCCTCCTGCCATTCATTGAACGTCAAACGCTCTTCTGACGAGGACCCCTCCGGCAAGACCCGAGGAAGTGGCTTATCCAGAACGTAAGCCTAGTTTTCAAAATCTAGGACAATCCTCAGATTTCGCAGCCAATCGTTATAGTTTGTTCCGTCAAATTTATTAGTCTCAAAAAAATTACAGCGAGCGGATTCTTAGACATCTACATTCAAAAATGTAAAGCAGAAATTTAGTAGATTATTATAATATAGAATTCAAGTTAAGACTTGGTCTTTAGTCATTAACCCCTCCCACTATTTCTTCAAAAAGCCCACCACTCTCAAGTAGGGTTTTCGGGAAACCATTTCCTAGTGGGCTCGGAGTCCACAAACGCAATTTTCCATGCCCCCGCTTTTACGATTCACATGGGAAAGGCTTTGTGGGAGGTATCCAATACCATTCTCATCCAATGAGATCCCCAAGATATTTTGCCTCGCCTCTTCACATGATCCCAAGGACTCCAAGCGAATCATGTTACTTAGCGTTAGGCCCGACCCATCAACCAAATGAATATCTCAACTGTCGCCCCCCACGACTCGTGAGACAGGGAAACAAGAGCATAT
Organism: Sesamum alatum; assembly: GCA_034509735.1. Classification (NCBI taxonomy): domain Eukaryota; kingdom Viridiplantae; phylum Streptophyta; class Magnoliopsida; order Lamiales; family Pedaliaceae; genus Sesamum; species Sesamum alatum. Next base: position 55,074 of record JACGWO010000024.1, read on the forward strand.
TCCTTTGTTCGTAACAATAATGCAGCTTTCTTTCATTCCAAAACGTGCCACGACTCGTGAGACCACGCTTTAGAGGAAAGTAGCTTCCTCATTACATTATTACGGATGGAAGGCTTGGAATAATCAAACCATTTGATTTAATTCCATTTTGGGCCTAATATTTACTTGGACCATCCAAGTGAGAGTTCATCATTTTATTAAGACCGAGACCTCATCATGATTAGTATTTTGCATGCTCAAGATTTATACATATAATGTAATAAGATGCATTCCAAACACACCATACATCAAAGCATAAAAAAAAAGTTAAGCACATGCAAAACAAGCCTAGCACGCCCCTGTTAGGATGATCACAAGCCCATTCCTAAGTGATCCACTGAGCCCGCAGTGGATCTATGGTCAAACTAGGGTAGACCTACACTATTACAATATTTACATCCCATTATCATTCAAATGGGGCCTTGTAAAAATTCCTCCTTTGTTCTTCTTGACCTTCCATCATGGGCTCCTTCCACCGGACCTTCATCTCCTTGGAAGCTTACAATTAATAAAATAAAGCCTCACAGTCTAATCTACTCTCATTACAACTTAAAAGAAACCCCAATCATAAGTCGGGGGGAGTACATTAAAAGAGAGGAAGAAAGCCTTATTATTCCAAGGCTAAAAACGATAGAGAGAAGAGAAAAACAAAAGAGGCACGCAGGCCTCACCCAACAAAAATATAAACCATACATAGGTCAATGGGCTAGTGATCATCCTTATTGTTTATCAAATAAACAACAATAAAGCACATTTATATCAAATATAAACATGCCAACAAATAAATACATCCCATGCATTTATAAATAGATATCCAATATCTAAAACAATAAACATAATAAAATGCAGAAAATATCATATTAATAATGCAATTAAAAATATGGATATCAACTATACATCCAATGTACAATTTTTTTTTTTTTTTTTGTTTGGAAACCATTTCCAAAATAATCTAAGGCATAAAAAAATAATTTTAGAAAATCCAATTTAACCAAAATTAAAATATGCCAAAATTAATAATTTCAGAAAACTAGCAGAAATCAGGAAAATCCAATTTTCCGGAAAAACGGCAAAAACGGCACAAAACAGTGCTGCCGGCCGGCCGTCCCAGACGGCCGCGCGCGCACGCTCAGCAGCGCGCGCGGCCGCCCGCGTGCAGCAGCAGGCGCGCGCGCGCACGCCCAGCAGCGCGCACAGGCGGACGCCCGCGCACGCCTGCCGGCCGTGCGCGCGCGCCCGCGCGCAGGCGCCCCTGCCTGCGCGCGCGGGCACGCGCCTGCTGCCCCTGCCGGGCGGCCGGCACCGTTTTTCACTTTTTTTCTTTTTTTTTTTTTTTTTTTTTTATTTTTTTTATTTTAAACTTCTGCTATAAAAACTGAAATTAAACATGCATTTACAGAAAATCCAATTCTCAAAAATGCATGGATATCCATAATTTCAAAAGCAAAATTAACACATATTTTCTACACATATTATCATGCATTAAAGCCATAAATCATGCTTTCCAAAAGCAATTTAAACATGTTCTTCATGCTTAACACATAATAACATGTAATTCCTATAGCCACAACACCGAACCGGGCTCTGATACCACTGAAAGAATCGGGTACGGCCCGGGAACGCAACGGAAGCGTAAAAACGTTAATTTAAAGCATAAATTTAAATGGGTTCAAAGGGGTGTTCCCTTTGAAGTTCCCGGGCGTTCGTGTTTGTCAAAGCATAAAATAAAGAGGAGAAGAATGCTGGACATATGGCTAAAGGAAGTAAACAAAAGATACATGAAAACATAAAGAAAACCAACCTTATGTTCGTTGCACGTAGAACGGGATTGTTTCTAGCGTTGTTCCCTTTCCGTTTCTCCTTCCGTTCACTTGAGGATCCAAATTAGAATCCCTCTAATTTTTCCACACCACACTATGGAATGTATATCTCTAATCTATTGCTAGATAGAAGTAGAGAAAAGAAGAAGAAAAAACAATCCAAAACAACACTATTGATTAGTGCATTTTGGAATGTTTTAGTTCAAACCTTTCCAAAAGGTATGAACACAAAAAGGAGAAATTTTCAGAGGTTTTTGGAGAGTTTCTTGATGGAAATTTCGTGCAAGACCTAGCATACAAGTTATGTGACTGGTTTTGTGTAAGTAGAGTTGTTGAATTCAAAATTCAACTTCTCTTGTCAACTTCCAAAGTAACCTACATACACACACCATTATCTACATAACCATGCACCATTATAGTAAATAAAACCACCCACAAAATCATACAAAGGCTGGTCACATGTGCCTCACATGTGGAAGATTTTAATTCTTCCTTCATTTGCTATAAATTGAATTTTTTCCATGGACTAGGACTACTAGTCTTAGACTTTTATTTAATCTAATTAAATTAAGTCCAAAAAAAGTCCATTGGGCATTAATTAATCCAATTAATCTCAATCTAATTGATGCCCATAAGTTTATTTAATCCAATTAAATAAACATAAGTCCGAACTCTAATTAATTGATCCAATCAATTAATTAATCGAAACCCGATAAATTAATCCAATTAATTTAAAGGTTCTAAGTCCAAAAAATTAACTAATCCAATTAATTAATTCTTGGACCATCCATCAAATGGATTTCCCAATAAATGATCCAATCATTTATTTTTCTCCTTGAATTAATTTAATCCAATTAAATTAATTCGCTTCTTCTAGAATTAATTCCAAATTAATTCTACCAATTCCATAGTGATTTGTGTGTGACTCTTTAGGTTCACCCTCAGCTAGACTTGGGCTTGTGTCCAACACAATTGGTTAAATCCAATTTAATTAACTATTTTCCAATTAACCATTAATCGGAAAACGCCCGTCACCATGGGTGGCCGTCTAGCAACGGTCCATGGCACTAGAGACTAGGTGAATGTTGGCGTGAACATTTAGGCTCTCGATTACCATACGAGTACGGTCCTTCCATCATCCGTCTCCCGGTCTAAGTCTAGGGCATGGAATTTGGCGTCGGTTCCCATCCTGGACTAGACAACTATGCTCAATAACTCGAGGCACGTTTACTCTATCGATCGACGTGGGAAACCATTCCCTACTCGACCAATCGCTGTGGCCACAGACTTATAAGAGTTTAAACTGTCTCAGAGCGCATAGGAGACTCGACTGTCATATACTGACAGGTGACGGATCCTATCTTGGAATCCACCGTCCTCAATACATATTCCGACTGCACTGTATAAGGCTTATGATGAACGTATCCCAGATACAAACATCCCTTGCCAGATGCTAGATACAACCATCATATGCATGTGACTGCCATGATTCCTCAAGTCCGAGGACTAATCTCGTACTATCGGAGCCGGGAATGCCAGTCATACCGACCAAGCCTCCAAGGCTTCCATATGACGATTCCCGCGAGTCAGTTCAGTCAGCTAACACCCACGTCAACTAACCCACTAATATTGCATAGACGTCCAACGTCTGTCGCCGATGAAACACGGCACTCATCCAATGAATGCAATCCTTAGTGCAAGTCTCTGTAGGACCCTCGATGCCCTGTCTCGAGGTCCTCGACTTGGAACATTCCAGACCAACCCTCAGAAGTTGGTTTCATAGCTGCCATCCAATGCGCAGCCCAACTACATGGGTTATACAATTGGTCTGTGGGCATTTGTTGTGACGTTAAAACATCGTTTAACGTAATCAGTAAGCACAACAAACACATAGTGCCACGGATGAATACTTACTATATTCATCAAGTCAATAAAGATTGCTAAATAGTACCCAAAACCGCCAATCCAATTGGCTTTCTGGTCACCTATTCTAACACCTACAACTACTTGAAAGTGTGGGGTAGCCCCGCATACGTCAAGAGGTTAGTGGGAGATAAGCTAGAATCCAGGTCTAGCCTATGCAGGTTCGTTGGATACCCTAGAGAAACTGCGGGTTATTACTTTTATGACCCTTTGGAACAAAAGGTATTTGTTTCAAGGAATGCAGTATTCTTGGAGCAAGGCTTCCCGGAGGATATCCAACCTGATGAGCTGATCCTTGAGGAATCAAGTGATGGAACTCAGCCATCAGAAATAGCCGCGGAAACCTCACCAAGAGGATTCAGGATTAATGAACGGAGGACTGACCAAACTAGAGAAGTCCAACATGCTAGGCATGAAGGACAACCTCAAGAAAGGCCAGTCCCGGTCCCTGAACCGCCGGCTCCGATACAGTCAGCGCCCACAGTCACCACTGACGTTCCCGTCCTCCGTAGGTCCACTAGAGAATCCAGACCTCCAGTGAGATATGGGTTTCTAGGTGCGACCGATCTTCTGGATAACGATCCTAAGACATACGGGGAAGCGATGTCTGACATCGACTCCGGGAAATGGCTTGAGGCCATGAAGACCGAAATGGACTCCATGAGCGAGAACCAAGTTTGGAGACTCGTAGATCCACCGAAAAGTGTTAAGCCAGTGGGCTGTAAGTGGGTCTACAAGCGCAAACTCGGCGTTGATGGAGAAGTCACAACCTTTAAGGCTAGGCTTGTAGCTAAGGGATACACTCAACGACCCGGGGTCGATTTTGAGGATACCTACTCGCCAGTAGCCATGGCTAAGTCCATTCGGATCCTGCTTGCCATAGCAGCATGGTATGACTATGAAATATGGCAGATGGACGTGAAAACGGCCTTCCTCAACGGTTTCGTTGAAGAAGAGATCTATATGGATCAGCCGGAGGGTTTCACGGTCACTGGAGAAGAACAGAAGGTCTGTCGTCTCCAGAAGTCCATCTATGGCCTCAAACAAGCATCCCGAAGTTGGAACATTCGATTTGATGAAGTAATACGGGGATATGACTTCATCAAAAACGAATCCGACCCTTGTGTATACAAGAAGATCAGTGGGAGCTCTATAATGTTCCTAGTGCTTTACGTGGATGACATTCTACTCATTGGTAATGACGTCAGAATGTTAGGAAACACAAAAGCATGGTTGTCAACCAAGTTTTCCATGAAGGACTTGGGTGAAGCCTCCTACATCCTAGGCATCCAGATTGTCAGGGACAGATCTAAAAGAATGTTAGGGCTCACCCAAAACTCGTATATGGAGAAAGTCCTAAAGAGATATCGAATGGACAACTCCAAACGAGGATTCCTTCCAATGAGGCATGGGATCAAGTCATCCAAGAAGCAGTCCCTGCAGACTGATGAGGAACTTGAAAAGATGAAAGTCATCCCCTATGCTTCTGCCGTAGGTAGCATCCAATATGCGGTCCATTGCACCAGGCCTGACATTGCATACGCTTTGAGCGTGACAATCAGATATCAGTCCTGTGCAGGAGAGGCACATTGGAATGCCGTTAAGGGCATCCTTAAGTACCTTAGGAGGACTAAGGAAATGTTCTTGGTCTATGGCAATGGAGAACTAATTCTGGAAGGCTTTAGCGACGCTAGCTTCCAGTCTGATGACGATGATGCCAAGTCTCAATCGGGATATGTATTCAAACTCAACGGAGGAGTAGTGGCTTGGAAAAGTTCCAAGCAAGCAACCACTGCTGACTCCACCACTGAGGCTGAATACATAGCAGCTTCAGAAGCTGCTAAGGAAGCGGTTTGGATGAGAAACTACATCCAAGAGTTGGGTGTGGTGCCTAGCATCGCCGAGCCCGTTGTCATCTTCTGTGATAACAACGGTGCAATAACGCAAGCAAAGGAACCGAGATCTCATCACCGTTCCAAACACATTCTTAGACGCTACCATCTTCTTAGAGAAATGGTAGGAAGAGGTGACGTTCGGATGAACCGAGTCAACTCAGCAGACAACACAGCAGACCCGCTGACAAAGCCTATGTCGCAGAGTGCTCATACGCAACATCTTGAGAAGATGGGGATTAAGCATATGGGTGATTGGCTTTAAAGGTCAAGTGGGAGATTGTTAGAATAGGTGACCATGTAAGCCAATTTTGGCGGGTATATGTAACCTATGTCTAGACAATTATAGGTGTTTGATAAATCATTAATGAATAAAGAAGTGAATTTCATTTGGCATTACTTTGTTTGTGTTCACTTATATCTGTTTTCTATATCTGTTCACTACGCAAACAAAGCCCACGGACTGAGAATCAATTTCGGGGACTGGGACTACGCTTGGAGGTAGGTCCATGGAATCAGTCTTCCCGAATCAGTCCGGAAATCTCCAAGTCAAGGAATCCCGAAAATGGGTACCGGGATTCCATTTGAGACTTGCACTAAGCACCTGCTGTCGTGTTCCATCGACGGGTGACGAGGGTCGTCTAAGCAGTGTTAGTGGGTTAGCATGCGAGGACGCAGCTGACTGAGGTGACTCGCGGGAACCGTCTTACGGAGGACCTTGAGTATGGTCAGCAAGGTATGACGTGTATTCCCGGTTCCAACGGTACAGGTCAAGTCCTTTGACTTGAGGAATTGCTGAGTTTACCTGTACATCAGAGCTGTATCTTAGATATGGTGAGAGATTGCCAGAATTCTCTTTGGTAGTCATAAGCCATGTCTAGTGCAGTTCTGGTGTGCAAAGTGACAGTAGTTTCCAAGAAAGGATCTGTCTCCTATCAATAGGTTTTGGCAGTTGAGTCTCATGTATACTCTAGGTCTTGTCCCTAAAACTGTGGCCACAGTGACTGAACAGAAGGGAAGGATTCCCTTGCGGCGTTTAGTGAGGACAGACCAACACTTAGGTCCAAAATGGGTACCTGCATTTTCCGTGCCCTAGATTCTAAGTGATGAGACCGAAGACAGAAGGACAAGTGTACTGTTAGAGCCTAAATGTTCATCCCTGAATATTTCACCTAGTCTCTAGTGCCATGGACCGTTGCTAGATGACCACCCATGGTAACGGAAGGATTCTAGGAATCCGACCAAGTCTAGCTGAAAGGTGAACCTAAAGAGTCACACACTATCCACACACATTTAGATATTTAATTAGGAATTAAATATTGGAGTGAAGGAATGATTAAATTGGATTTAATCGGGTCCTTTATTTTTCTTGGAGAAATAATTCCTTCTATTAGATATAAGGAATTAAATTGATAAATTAGATTTATCAAAGGGATTTATTTAATGGCTTAAATAATATTTATATTTATTTTAGCCTCTTGGAAATATTTAAATAGGTTTTAAATATTCCATTAAATTAAATTAAATCAACGGTTGAGATCAATGGGAGAGATGGATGGCTAGGATTGTTTTGACTAGGTCAAAACACTACTTTGACTAGGACTTTGACTAGGTCAAAATCCTAGTCAAATTAGAGTTCTTAAAAGAAGAGTTTAAAGAGGATTAAACTCCTCTTCTATATAAACCCCTAGCATCCTACAAGTTGAATGATGATGAATCTCCAACACACACACTACAACACACACACACGGATCTCTCCCTCTCATCTCTCGCTCGCCTCTCTCTCTCTCCAAAGAAAATTATTTTCTTTGTTCTCTTTGTTCTTGGAACATTAGAACTTGATGAATCAATACCGTTAATTCATAACGTGTTGTTGATTCATCCACTCCAACATATTAACTTGTTCGTTGCTAGCACGACGTGCAAGATACGTGGGTGGATCGTGTGTCACGATTTGGAGGGTCTCAAGAACGAGATCTTGGTGCAAAACGGGGAACAACGCGTGTAGCCGTTGAAGACGAAAACGACAACGGGTAGGTCTCGTTTATTATTTTCATCCCTTTTTAATTTTCTACCCTATGGCCTCCATGATTCTTTTATGTGGTTTATTCATGAGATACACCGAACACCCGGGAAATTTCAAAGGCACACCCTTTGAAACGTGTTTTAATTTAAAAGCATGTTTAAATTCCGCATTTTATTTTTTAATTATACCGCGCTTCCGCATTCGCGCTTTTCCCGGGACGATCCACAATTGCTTTCAACCTCTTATTCAGATGGTGAGTATGGGCAACTTGCGACATGGGCTTAGCAAGTGGATCTGCTATGTTTTTCTGCGGAGCTGACTCGGTCCAACCGAACGTCAGTCCTACTATCCATCTCTCTATGTAGATGGTAGCGTCTAAGAATATGCTTGGATCGTGATGAGATCTCGGTTCCTTTGCTAGCGCTATCGCCCCGTTGTTATCATGAAAGATAATTACAGGCTTAGCAATGCTAGGTACTACATCCAACCCTTGGATGTAGCTCATCAACCAAACTACTCCTTAGCAGCTTCCAAAGCCGCTATGTATTCAAAACTCTATGGTGGAGTCCGTTGTGGTAGCCTATTTGGAACTCTTCCAAGTAACCACGCCACCATTTAGTCTAAGTAACTGAGACTTGGCATCGTCGTCATTCGACTGGAAGCTAGCGTCGCTATAGCCTTCCAGTATCAACGCTCCACCACCGTAGATCAAGAACATGTCCTTAGTCCTTTTCAGGTACTTTTGGATAGTCTTGACTGCACTCCAGTGATATCGGCTAGTTACGCTCAAAGCGAAAGCCACATCAGGTCTAGTGCACTGAACAGCATACTGTATGCTGCCTGCGGCTGAAGCATAGGGGATGTCCAACATCCTTTTAAGCTCCTCATCAGTCTTAGGAGACTGCTTCTTGGATATCTTAATTCCATGCCTCATAGGAAGGAATCCTCGTTTTGAGTTCTCCATCTTGAATCTCGTCAAGACTTTCTCAATGTACGAGGACTGGGCCATTCCTAACATCCTTCTAGATCTATTCGTGTAGATCTTGATGCCAAGGATGTAGGATGCCTCGCCCATATCCTTCATGGAGAATTGCGTTGACAACCAAGCTTTAGTGGTACCCAACATCTTAGCATCATTCCCAATGAGCAAGATGTCATCCACGTAAAGCACCATAAACGCAACTGAGCTCCCACTGATCTTCTTGTATACACAAGGATCGGACTCGTTCTTGATGAAATCATATCCCCGTATGACTTCATCAAAACGTATGTTCCAGCTTCGGGTTTAACCCCTTTTGGTGGATCTGCTAGGGTCCAAACCTTGTTTGTACCCATCGAGTCCATCTCGGATTTCATGGCCTCAAGCCACTTGTCCGAATCGATGTCCGACATCGCTTCTCCGTACGTCTTTGGATCATTATCCAACTGACTGGTCAGGCCCAGAAATCCATACCTATCAGGTGCATGGGATACTCTGGCCGACCTACGGAGGACTGGAACAATATCAGTGGGAATTTCAGGCTCAGATGTCACTGCCGCCTCTTGGGGTTCCTCACTTGATTCCTCAAGGAGCACCTCATCGCGTCGACTATCCGATGGAAAACCTTTTTCCAAGAACACTGCGTTTCGCGAGACAAAAAACCTTTTGCTCGGAGGGATCATAGAAATAATACCCCGCAGTTTCTTCCGGATAGCCGATGAACCTGCATAAACTAGACCTCGAGTCCAGTTTATCTCCCACTAATCTCTTGACATATGCGGGGCAACCCCACACTTTCAAGTATTTGTAGGAGGCAGGCTTGCCATGCCATATCTCATATGGCGTCTGGGATACCTTTTAGATGGCGCCAAGTTCAAAACTTTGGCCGCCGTCTCAAGAGCGTATCCCCAGAAGGAAAGGGGTAGTTCAGTAAAACTCATCATGGATCGGACCATGTCCAACAAGGTCCGATTCCTCCTTTCAGACACACCATTAAGCTGCGGTGTTCCAGGAGGGGTCCACTGAGAGAGAATCCCATTCTCTTTTAGATAATCAGTAAACTCACCACTCAAATACTCTCCACCTCGGTCCGACCGAAGGGCTTTGATCTTTCGACCGGTTTTGTTCTCTACTTCAAGTCTGTATTCTTTAAACCTTCCAAAGGCTTCAGACTTGTACCTCATCAGGTAAACATAACCATACCGTGAGTGATCATCGGTAAAGGTTATGAAGTACGAGTACCCACCTCTAGCCTGAGTATTTAGTGGACCACAGACATCTGTATGGATCAAATCCCAACAGACCACTGGCTAGCGTACTTTGTCCAACAAAGGGTTTCTTGGTCATCTTTCCCTTTAGACAGGATTCGCAGGTCGGTAGGTTGTCCAAATCGTCTATTTCCAGACTCTTTGAGTCCACCAACCTTCTTATCCTATCTTTAGAGATATGACCTAACCTCGCATGCCATATCTATACGTTATTATGATCATCACGTTTTCGTTTGTGTTCTGCAGTCATAATCCAATTAGACTGTTGAACACAAACAAACCTAGATTGGAGAGGAGTTGTTGGCACTCCCTCTTCCAATGTCCCTTTCCTTGGCAATTCATGCAGACATCATTTGCCTTGGACCACTGAGAACCATGGGCTTTCTCTTTGAAAGATTGTGGATCGTCCCGGGAAAATAGCACGAATGCAGAAGCGCGGTATAAATTAAAATACGAAAATTAAACATGCTTTAATTAAAATTAAAGAAACTCGTTCAAGGGGTGTACCCTAGAAGTTTCCCGGGCGTTCGGTGTATCTCATGAATTAAATAAAATAAACAAATCATGGAGGCCATAGGATTAGAAAAATAAAAGGGATGAAAATAATAAATCAGAGCCTAACGATTGTCGTTTTCGTCTTCTAACTGCTACTCGCGTTGTTCCCCGATTTGCTCCAAGTCTCGCATTTGAGAATCTCCAAATAGTAACACGCAATCCACCCACGTATCTTGCACGTCGTGCTAGCGAACGAACAAGTAATATTTTGGAGAGGATGAATTAATAACACTTTATTGATTAACAGTATTAATTCTCCTTAGATCTAATGTTCCAAGAACAAAAGAATCAAGAAGTATTTCTTTGAGAGTGAGAGAGAGCGGGCGGACGGGAGGGGAGAGAGAGAGAGCCGAATTCGTGTGTGTGTTGGAATTTCATCACTTCACAAATAGTGAAAGACTAGGACTATATATAGAGGAGGAGTTTGATCCTCTTTAAACTCTAACTCTAAAGAGGTCTATTTTGACTAGAATTTTGACCTAGTCAAAGTCCTAGTCAAAGTAGTATTTGACCTAGTCAAATTAATCCTAGCCATCCATCTCTCCCTTTCATTCTCAACCATTAATTTAATTTAATGAAATATTTAAATCCTATTAAATATTCCAAAGGCCAAATACATAAATATAATAAATTATAAATATTTATTCTAGGCCTATTAAATTAATCCTCCAATAAATCTAATTTATTAGATTAATTCCTTTTATCAAATAATAGGAATTAATTCTCCAAGAAAATAAAGGACCCGATTAAATCCAATTTAATCATTCATTTTCTCCAATATTTAATTCTAAATTAAATACTTGATGTGTGTGGATTGTGTGTGACTCTTTAGGTTCACCTTTCAGCTAGACTTGGTTGGATTCCTAGAATCCGTCCGTTGCCATGGGTGGGAATTTTGGGGATGGAGATTTAGGCTCTAACAGTACACTTGTCCTTCTGTCCACGGTCTCACCACTTAGGGTCTAGGGCACGAAAAATGCAGATACCCATTTTGGACCTAAGTGTCGGTTTGTCCTTACTAAACGCCGCAAGGGAAACCTTCCCTTCTGTTCAGTCACTGTGGCCACAGATTTTAGGGACATGACATAGAGCATACGTGAGACTCAACTGTTAATGTCTTTTGACAGGAGACAGATCCTTTCTTGAAAACTACTATCACTCTGCACACTAGAGTTGCACTAGACATGGCTTATGACTACTCAAGTGCTTCTTGGCAATCTCTCACCATATCTAAGATACAAACCTGATATACAATTAAACTCAGCAGTTCCTCAAGTCAAAGGACTTGGCCTGTACCGTTGGAACTGGGAATACACGTCATACCTTGCTGACCCTACTCAAGGTCCTCCGTAAGACGGTTCCCGCGAGTCACCTCAGTCAGCTGCTCCCTAGCAGGCTAACCCACTAATACTGCTTAGACGACCTTCGTCACCCGTCGGTGAAACGCGACAGCAGATGCTTAGTGCAAGTGTTAGAATAGGTGACCGGAAAGCCAATAAGATTGGTCTTGATGTAATCTATTTCTGACAATGTCATTGTAATTGTAAGATTCTTATATGAATAAAGTGAGTATTCATGTTTGGCGGTTCCATTTGTTGTGCTCACTATTTATGTTTATTCCATTAACATCACAACAAAGCCCACAGGCCAAACGAACAACCCATGTAGTTGGGTCCCAGACCGGCTTGTTCCTTCCTATGAGGCATGGGGTTAAACTCCAAACGAGGATTCCTTCCTATGAGGCATGGGGTTAAACTATCCAAGAAGCAGTCTCTTAAGACTGATGAGGAAGTTAGAAGGATGTTGGACATCCCCTATGCTTCAGCTGTAGGCAGCATACAGTATGTTATGCAGTGCACAAGGCCCGATATTGCTTTCGCTTTGAGCATTATGAGCAGATATCAGGCTTGTGCCGGTGAGACTCACTGGACTGCAGTCAAGACCATTCTTAAGTACCTTAGAAGGACTAAAGATATGTTCTTGGTTTACAGTGGTGGAGAGTTGATTCTGGAAGGCTACAGCGACGCTAGCTTCCAGTCTGATGAGGATGATGCCAAGTCTCAATCTGGATTTGTATTCAGGCTGAATGGTGGTGTGGTGGCTTGGAAAAGTGCCAAGCAGGATACTACAGCTGATTCTACCACGGAAGCTGACTACATAGCGGCTTCGGAAGCAGCTAAGGAGGCGGTTTGGATGAAAAAACTACATCCAAGAGTTAGGTGTAGTGCCTAGCATTGCCGAGCCAATAGTTATCTTCTGTGATAACAACGGGGCTATAGCGCAAGCGAAGGAACCAAGATCTCATCACCGATCCAAACACATTCTTAGACGCTACCATCTGCTTAGAGAGATGGTGGGAAGAGGTGACGTTCAGATGGACCGAGTCACATCGGCAGAAAATACGGCAGATCCGAATGACCAAGCCAGTGTCGCAGGTTGCTCATACTCAGCATCTTGGGAAGATAGGTTTGAGGGTCATGAGTGATTGGCTTTAGGGTCAAGTGGGAGATTGTTAGAATAGGTGACCGGAAAGCCAATTAGATTGGTCTTGATGTAATCTATTTCTGACAATGTCATTGTAATTGTAATATTCTTATATGGATAAAGTGAGTATTCATGTTTGGCAGTTCCATTTGTTGTGCTCACTATTTATGTTTATTCCATTAACATCACAACAAAGCCCACAGGCTAAACGAACAACCCATGTAGTTGGGTTGCGCATTGGATGGCAGCTACGAAACTAACTTCTAAGGGTTAGATCTGAAACGTTCCAAGTCGAGGGCCTTGAGACAGGGCATCGAGAGTCCTATACAGACTTGCACTAAGGATTGCATTCATGAGATGAGTGTCGTGTTTCATCGGCGACAGACGTTGGACGTCTATGCCATATTAGTGGGTTAGTTGACAAGGATGTCAACTGACTGAACTGACTCGCAGGAATCGTCATCTGGAAGCCTTGGAGGCTTGGTCAGTATGACTGGCATTCCCGGCTCCGATAGTACGAGATTAGTCCTCGGACTTGAGGAATCATGGCAGTCACATACATATGATGGTTGTATCTAGCATCTGGCAAGAGATGTCAGTATCTGGGATACGTTCATCATAAGCCTTATACAGTGTAGTCGGAATATGTATTGAGGACGGTGGATTCCAAGATAGGATTTGTCACCTGTCAGTATATGACAGTCGAGTCTCCTAGACGCTCTGAGACAGTTTAAACTCTTATAATTCTGTGGCCACAACGATTGGTCGAGTAGGGAATGGTTTCCTACGTCGATCGATAGAGTAAACGTGTCTCGAGTTACTGAGCATAGTTGTCTAGTCCAGGATGGGAACCGACGCCCAATTCCATACCCCAGATTTAGACCGGGAGACGGATGATGGAAGGACCGTACTCGTATGGAACTCGGGGGCCTAAATGTTCACGACAACATTCACCTAGTCTCTAGTGCCATGGACCGTTGCTAGACGGCCACCCATGGTGACGGGCGTTTTTCTGATTAATGGTTAATCGGGAAAAAATTAATTAAATTGGATTTAATTGATCAATTGTGTTGGATACAAGCCCAAGTCTAGCTGAGGGTGAACCTAATGAGTCACACATAAATCACATTGGATTTTGCAGAGTTAATTTGGAATTAATTCTAGAAGAAGCGAATAAATTTAATCGGATTAAATTTATTCAAGAGAGAAAATAAATGATTGGATCATTTATTGAGAAATCCATTTGATGGATGGTCCAAGAATTAATTAATTAGATTAGTTATATTTTTGGACTAAGGACCTTTAAATTAATTGGATTAATTTATTGGGTTTTGGCTAGAATAGTTGATTGGATCAATTATTCTTAATTTGGACTTATGTTTATTTAATTGGATTAAATAAATAATTTGGATTCAATTGGATTGAAATTAATTAGATTAATTATGCCCAATGGATACATGTTTGGACTTTATTTAATTTGATTAAATACAAGTCCAAAAAACATAAAGGTCCAAGTCCATTTTTTCATGCAAGTTGAAGCTAGTTAAGGAGGAGTTTCAACTCTTCAACATATGTACATGATGAGCATGAAAATTTGCTGATTTGTGGGTGGTTTTCTCTTTCTATCATGTGTAGTGGATGTGCTAGAAGTGTGTGTATGTGGAAGTTGCCTTGGAGGTTACTTATGTAGGTGGCTTTTTGAACACTACATTCTACATACACAAAACTACTTTACTACACACTATCACTTATCTTGCTTCATTTTTTCTGGAGTTTTTAGGCCATATACCCTCTGAAAATTCTCTCTTTTAGTGTTCATACTTCTTAGAGAAGATTGAAAAAGAACATTCCAAGGTACACTAATCGATAGTGCTTTCTTTGGAATTGTTTCTTCTTCTTTGTTTCTACTTTCTATCTAGCAATAGAGTAGAAATAAATCCATAGTGTGGTGTGGAACGCATTAGAGGAGTTCTACGTTGAGCTCTCAAGTGGATGAATGAAGAAGGAAAAGAAAGGAACAACGCACGAACCCGTTCTACATAAACGAACAAAGGATGGTTTCCTTTTACATTTTTTGTGTAACTTTCTTCTTCTCCTTTTAAGCCACATGTCCAGCATGTTTTATCTTGTTGTTTATGCTTTGATAAACACCGAACGCCCGGGAACTTCAAAAGGAACACCCCTTTGAATCCAGTTTAAATTATGTCTTAAATTTACGTTTTTACGCTTCCGTTGCGTTTTCGGGCCGTACCCGATTCTTTCAGCAAGTCTCAAGGGGAATCTCGGGTACCCATTTTTTGGACTGATTCGGCGGGACTGATTTCATGGACCTACCTCCAAGCGTAGTCCTAGTCCCCGAAATAGATTTTCATTCCATGGGCTTTGTTTGCGTAGTGAACAGATAGATATAAAGCAGTAAAGTGAACGCAAACAAAGTAATGCCAAAATGAATTTCATTTCTTTATTCATTAATAGTTTATCAAAACACTGAAATTGTATAGACATAGGTTACATTTTTCCCGCCAAGATTGGCTATACGGTGACCTATTCTAACAATCTCCCACTTGACCTTTAAAAGCAAATCGTCCATATGTTGGAATAGGTGACCAGATAGCCAATAGGTTTGGCAATTTGTAACCTATCCGACAACTTGATGTGAATGTAATATTATTATGTGATGAATAAGATGAGTATTCGTCACCAATGGTACCTTCTTTGTTGCGCTCATCTTACATTTGTTAAAATGGTGTTTAACTTATATCGCAACAAAGCCCACAGACCATGGATAACAACTCGTGCAGTTGGGCCACGCATTGGATGGTGGTCATGAAACCAACTGATTAAGAGTTGGGTCTGAAACGTTCCAAGTCGAGGACCTCGAGACAGGGCATCGAGAGTCCTATTGAGACTTGCGTCAAGAGTCGTGTTCATTTGATGAGTGCCGTGTTCCATGTGGTCCTTCCTTCTTCTCCACCAATTACAAAAAATGGAAACCTCACTCCTAGTCTACTCTCATTACATATAAAAAATTAGAAACCCCAGCGAAAACCCGGGGGGAGTACATAAGGAGGGAGGTAGAAAGCCTTATTATTCCAAGGCACTAGAAAGAGAGAAGGAGAAAGCAGTTTAAAGAGGCACACAGGCCCAACAGTAAATTAAACCATACATTCGGTCTAGGGCTCGTGATCATCCATTTCCATCCAACACACATAATTACATGATCCAATCACATAATCATAATATTCCAACAACACATGATTTCCAATCACATCAATCCAAGATGAAAATAAATGAACATGTGCGTAACGTGTGAAAATAAAATATAAATATTGGCAATGTAAAATTTTTTCGTTTTAGGAAAACCTTTCCTCATTATTTTAAGTAAAATAACCCCGGGATTCCAAATCCATTTATTTTACTCCTAAAATAATGTCTTTAGGAATTTAGGAAAAATTGAACCCAAAAACGAATTTTTCAGAATTAATTTAAAATTAAAACTGAAAATAAATTTTAAAAATAAAATTACACTAGGGTTTCAAAACCCTAGCCAAGGAGCCACCGGCCGCCGCCGCCTGCAGCAGTCGGCCGCCGGGCGCGCAGGGCAGCAGGCCCTGCCTGCCGCCTCTGCGCGCGCGCAGGCACCGCCTTGCCGGGCGCGCGCGCGCAGGCCCCTGCCTATGTGCGCGCGCGCCTGGCCGGCATCAGTCTGCGCGGCCTGGCGCATCGGCAGGCCGACGCGCGCGCAGGCTCCTTTGCCTGTGCGCGCGCGCTGGCCTGCTGGCCACCGGCCGCGTCCCTGCGTCGTGCGCAGAGCGCGCGCGCAGACGCGCACTGGGCGTGCCTGCCGGGCGCGCGCGCGCAGACGCCTCCGTCTGCGTGCGCGCGCGCCTGGCGGCGCGCCTGGTGCCCGTCCGCGCGTGGGCTCCTCCGCCCGCCAGCCTTGCGCGCCTGCCGGGCGCGCGCGCGCAGACACCTCTGTCTGCCCGCGCGCGCGCCTGGAGGCGTTTCCATGCGCGCACGCCCGCGCGCAGCCAACCCGGCTGCGCGCTGCCCCTGCGCGGCCGGCAGCGCGCGCGCGCGCAGGCTTCCCATGCCTGCGCGCGTCTGCCCTGCCGGCAGCGCGCGGCTGCGCGCGGCCAGCCTTCCCGGCTGGCCGGCTGTGACGTTTTCTCGTTTTTCAGATTAATTCCCATCCCGATTCCCAAGAAAAACAGAAAATACCAATATTCAGCAATTCACACGAATTAAAAGCAATAAAATAACATGCTTCAAGAATCAAGAAATTCAAGATTTAATTACAACATGCTATTTCACGTTTCATGCTTAAAACGCACATAAACCCCTAGGCCTATACACCGAACCGGGCTCTGATACCACTGAAAGATTATGTGGATCGTCCCGGGAAAAGCGCGAATGCGGAAGCGCGGTATAATTAAAAATTAAAACGGAATTTAAAACATGCTTTTAAATTAAAAACACGTTTCAAAGGGTGTGCCTTTGAAATTTTCCCGGGCATTCGGTGTATCTCATGAACGTATAACATAAAATAAATCATGGAGGCCATAGGGTTGGAGATTAAAAGGGGCGAAAATTTAAAACGAGACCTACCCGTTGTCGTTTTCGTCTTCAACGGCTACACGCGTTGTTCCCCGTTTTGCACCAAGATCCCGTCCTTGAGACCCTCTAATTCGTGACACACGATCCACCCACGTATCTTGCACGTCGTGCTAGCAACGAACAAGTGTATAATTTTGGAGTGGATGAATCAATAACACATTATCAATTAATGGTATTGATTCATCAAGATTCTAATGTTCCAAGAACAAAAGAATCAAGAAAAAACTATTTTCTTGAGAGAGAGAGGGGCGGACGAGAGAGATGGGAGAGAGAGAGAAACCGTGTGTGTGTGTTGTGTGTGTGTGTTGGAGTTTCATCATCATGTAAATTGTAGGATGCTAGGGGTTTATATAGAAGAGGAGTTTAATCCTCTTTAAACTCCTCTTTCAAGAACTCTAATTTGATTAGGATTTTGACCTAGTCAAAGTCCTAGTCAAACTAGTGTTTTGACCTAGTCAAAACGATCCTAGCCATCCATCTCTCCCATTAATCTCAACCGTTGATTTAATTTAATTTAATGGAAATATTTAAAACCTATTTAAATATTTCCAAGAGGCTAAAATAAATATAAAATATTATTTAAGCCCATTAAATAAATCCTTTTGATAAATCCAATTTATCAATTTAATTCCTTCTATTAAATAGAAAGAATTATTTCTCCAAGAAAAATAAAGGTCCCGATTAAATCTAATTTAATCATTCCTTCACTCCAATATTTAATTCCAAATTAAATATTTAATTGTGTGTGGATAGTGTGTGACTCTTTAGGTTCACCATTCAGCTAGACTTGGTCGGATTCCTAGAATCCGTCCGTTACCATGGGTGGCCATCTAGCAACGGTCCATGGCACTAGAGACTAGGTGAAATATTCAGGGATGAACATTTAGGCTCTAACAGTACGCTTGTCCTTCTGTCTACGGTCTCAACACTTAGAGTCTAAGGCACGGAAAATGCAGGTACCCATTTTGGACCTAAGTGTCGGTCTGTCCACACTAAACGCCGCGAGGGAACCCTTCCCTTCTGTTCAGTCACTGTGGCCACAGTTTTTAGGGACAAGACCTAGAGCATACATGAGACTCAACTGTCAAAACCTATTGACAGGAGACAGATCCTTTCTTGGAAACTACTGTCACTTTGTACATCAGAACTGCACTAGACATGGCTTATGACTACCAAATGGAATTCTGGCAATCTCTCACCATATCTAAGATACAATCCTGATGTACAGGTAAACTCAGTAATTCCTCAAGTCAAAGGACTTTACCTGTACCGTTGGAACCGGGAATACACGTCATACCTAGCAGACCATACTCAAGGTCCTCCGTAAGACGGTTCCCGCGAGTCACCTCAGTCAGCTGCGTCCTAGCAGGCTAACCCACTAACACTGCTTAGACGATCCTCGTCACCCGTCGATGAAACACGACAGCAGATGCTTAGTGCAAGTCTCAAATGGAATCCCGGTACCCATTTTCGGGATTCCTTGACTTGGAGATTTCCGGACTGATTCGGGAAGACTGATTTCATGGACCTACCTCCAAGCGTAGTCCCAGTCCCCGAAATCGAATCTCAGTCCGTGGGCTCTGTTTGCGTAGTGAACAGATATGGAAAAATAGGTGCAAGTGAACACAAACAAAGTAATGCCAAATGAAAATTCACTTCTTTATTCATTAATGATTTATCAAAACACCTATAATTGTCTAGACATAGGTTACATATACCCGCCAAAATTGGCTTACATGGTCACCTATTCTAACAATCTCCCACTTGACCTTTAAAGCCAATCACCCATATGCCTAATCCCCATCTTCTCAAGATGTTGCGTATGAGCACTTTGCGACATAGGCTTTGTCAGCGGGTCTGCTGTGTTGTCTGCTGAGTTGACTCGGTCCATCCGAACGTCACCTCTTCCTACCATTTCTCTAAGAAGATGGTAGCGTCTAAGAATGTGTTTGGAACGGTGGTGAGATCTCGGTTCCTTCGCTTGCGCTATTGCACCGTTGTTATCACAGAAGATGACAACGGGCTCGGCGATGCTAGGCACCACACCCAACTCTTGGATGTAGTTTCTCATCCAAACCGCTTCCTTGGCAGCTTCTGAAGCTGCTATGTATTCAGCCTCAGTGGTGGAGTCAGCAGTGGTTGCTTGCTTGGAACTTTTCCAAGCCACTACTCCTCCGTTGAGCTTGAATACATACCCAGATTGAGACTTGGCATCATCGTCATCAGACTGGAAGCTGGCGTCGCTAAAGCCTTCCAGAATTAGTTTTCCATTGCCATAGACTAAGAACATTTCCTTAGTCCTCCTTAGGTACTTAAGGATGCCCTTAACTGCATTCCAATGTGCCTCTCCTGCACAGGACTGATATCTGCTAGTCACGCTCAAAGCGTATGCAATGTCAGGCCTGGTGCAGTGGACCGCATATTGGATGCTACCTACGGCAGAAGCATAGGGGATGACTTTCATCTTTTCAAGTTCCTCATCAGTCTGCGGGGACTGTTTCTTGGACAACTTGATCCCATGCCTCATAGGAAGGAACCCTCGTTTGGAGTTGTCCATTCGATATCTCTTTAGGACTTTCTCCATATACGAGTTTTGGGTGAGCCCTAACATCCTTTTAGATCTGTCCCTGACAATCTGGATGCCTAGGATGTAGGATGCTTCACCCAAGTCCTTCATGGAAAACTTGGTTGACAGCCATGCTTTCGTGTTTCCTAACATTCTGACGTCATTTCCAATGAGCAGAATGTCATCCACGTAAAGCACTAGGAACACTATGGAGCTCCCACTGACCTTCTTGTATACACAAGGCTCGGATTCGTTTTTGATGAAGTCATAACCCCGTATTACTTCATCAAATCGAATGTTCCAACTCCGGGAAGCTTGTTTGAGGCCATAGATGGACTTCTGGAGACGACAGATCTTCTGTTCTTCTCCAGCGACCGTGAAACCCTCCAGCTGATCCATATAGATCTCTTCTTCAACGAAACCGTTGAGGAAGGCCGTTTTCACGTCCATCTGCCATATTTCATAGTCATACCATGCTGCTATGGCAAGCAGGATCCGAATGGATTTAGCCATGGCTACTGGCGAGTAGGTGTCCTCAAAATCGACCCCGGGTCGTTGAGTGTATCCCTTAGCTACAAGCCTAGCCTTGAAGGTAGTAACCTCTCCATCAACGCCGAGTTTGCGCTTGTAGACCCACTTACAGCCCACTGGCTTAACACCTTTCGGTGGATCTACAAGTCTCCAAACTTGGTTCTCGCTCATGGAGTCCATTTCGGTTTTCATGGCCTCAAGCCATTTCCCAGAGTCGATGTCTGACATCGCTTCCCCGTATGTCTTAGGATCGTTATCCAGAAGATCGGTCGCACCTAGAAATCCATATCTCACTGGAGGTCTGGATTCTCTAGTGGACCTTCGGAGAACGGGAACGTTAGTGGTAACTGTGGGCGCTGACTGTATCGGAGCCGGCGGTTCAGGGGCCGGGGCTGGCCTCCCTTGAGGTTGTCCTTCATGCCTAGCATGTTGGACTTCTCTAGGTAGGTCAGTCCTCCTAGTGTCTGTTAGAATAGGTGACCAGAAAGTCAATGGTATTGGCTGTTCTGAGAACCATTCGTCAATCTGTGAACAAGTAATATTATGTTAATGAATGTAGTAAGGATTCATAGGCATGAGTTTGTTGTACTTACTGCTTGCATCGATACGATGTCACAACAAACGCCCACAGACTGAAATAATATTTCGGGAAATTGGAACTACGCTTGGAGGTAGGTTCATGAAATCAGTTTCACCGAATCAGTCTGAAATACTCCAAGTCAAAGGAATCTCGAGACAGGGCATCGAGAATCCATTTGAGACTTGCACTAAGCATCTGCTGTCGTGTTTCATCGACGGGTGACGAGGATCGTCTAAGCAGTGTTAGTGGGTCGGCCTGCTGGGGAGCGGCCGACTGAGGTGACTCGCGGGAATCGTCATATAGAAGCTACTCGGGCTTGGTCGGTATGACTCGTATTCCCGGTTCCGATAGTACGGGATTAGTCCTCGGACTTGAGGATCACGGCAGTCCCCTACATACTAAGGCTGTATCTTGGATCTGGTGAAATTTGACCGATTATATCACATGGTCATCATAAGCCTCGTCCAGTGCAGTCGGAGTATGTAAGAACGGTGAATTCCAAGATAGGATCTGTCCCCTGTCAAAGGATATGACAGCAAGATCTCCTATGCGCTCGGAGATGGTTTAGACTCACAAAGTCTATGGCCATAGCACTTGATGTAGTGGGAAAGGATTTCCTACGTCGAGTTAAACCTATCTCGAGCATTATGCATAGTTGCCTAGTCAACGATGGGAACCGACCCCTAGACTAAAGGCCGGGAGACAGGCGACAGTAGGACCGTACCCGTACGTATCGAGCGTCGGTAGGACCGCACCTGCGTATAACTCGGAGCCTAAATGTTCACACCATAAATTCACCTAGTCTCTAGTGCCATGGACCGTTGCTAGATGGCCACCCATGGTAACGGACTACTTTAGTTATGAAATAATGAAAAGTAGGTCCAAGTCTAGCTGAAAGGTGAACCTAAAGAGTCACACCCGCTACACCAAATGAAAGGGAATTAATTTGGAATTAATTCCGGGAGAAGGTTTAATTTAATGGAATTAAATTATACTTCTTGGAGATACAAGCCTCGATGTATTATTTGGAATAATCGGGCTTGAGTTCATAAATTAGATTTATGAATTTTACAAAGCATGGGCTTTCCTTTTAATTAGATTAAAAGGGTGAATTAATTAATTAATGGGCTTGGTATTAAATAGGATTTAATATAAAGTCCATGGACTATTTAATTTGGAATTAAATAAAGTCCATTCCATTAATTAATTAATGGGCTTAGTATATTAAATAGGATTTAATATAAAGTCCATGGGACTATTTAATTTAGAATTAAATAATCCCATTCCATGGAATTAATTAATGGGCTTGGTATTAAATAGGATTTAATATAAAGTCCATGGACTATTTAATTTGGAATTAAATAAAGTCCATTCCATTAATTAATGGGCTTAGTATATTAAATAGGATTTTAATATAAAGTCCATGGGAATATTTAATTTAGAATTAAATAGGCCCATTCCATAAAGCCCATCAAAATGGATGGACAAGATTTGATCTAGAGAATGATGAGATGAAGGGCCATGATTAATTTGACTTAATCAAAGCCTAATTTGACTAGGATTTGACTAGGTCAAAATCCTAGTCAAAGTGTGTCTCTTTGGAAGAGTTTGAGAAGGAATAGGAATTCCATCTTCTATAAATACTTAAAAAAAACACACACTTACACCTACTATTCTCTACAACTCTCATCTCTCATCACTCTCAAGATTTTCGTCCATCCCCTCTTCTTTTCTCCAAGATTTCTATTTTGTTCTTCTTGATTTATTCAAGGTAGAACATAAGAGACGCCGGTTGCGTTAATTGATAGCGTGTACCGATGTCTCTTCTCCCCAAATTATTTCTTGCTAGCACAAGGGTTGTTTGCTTTCCGGTGGAGCGAGTGAGATGATTTAGAGGATCTCTTATTTGAGATCTTGGTGCAAAACGGGGAACAATGCGTGTAGCCGAACGAAGACAAAACTACAACCGGGTAGGTTCTTTAATTTCGTTTTTGGTTTCAATTCTATGGCCTCCATGTTGTGTTTTATTGAACATGAGATACACCGAACGCCCGGGAGAATCAAGGGCACACCCCTTGATTCGTTTATGTATATTATGCATGATTTAAATTCCATTTAATTATGCTTTGTAATTTTATTACGCACTATTCCGCGCTTCCGCTATACGCGCTCATCTCCCGGGCCGATCCACCGATTTCTTTCAGTGGTATCAGAGCCCGGTTCGGTGTATAGGCCTAGAATTCTATGTGCTATGTGCGTTTAAGCATGATAAACGTGTTTTAATTTACGTTTATAGCATGTTTATCGTAGATATATATTGGCGTTTAATTTTGCATGGGATTTTGGATCTTGGTTTTCTTGAATGTGTTTATACATGTTCTAGGGTTTAATTTATCTTGTGGTTCAGAAAAATTGCATGAAAAATCGAAAAGGAGTGAAAAACGGCGAACCGGCAGCAGCAGCACGCTGGCCGCGCGCACAGGGGCGCGGCCGGGCGCGCGTGCAGGCAGGGGCCTGCGCGCGCCCGGCCAGCGCGCCCAGCGTGCGCGGACAGCGCGCGCGCGGCCGCGCGCGCAGGCATGGGCGCCTGCGCGCGTGCGCGCGCGCGCAAGCGCTAGGCACGGGGGCGCGCTGGGCGCGCGCGCTGTGCGCGCTGGCAGAGGAGCCTGCGCGCGCGCGCGCGCCTGGCCGGCCGGCTGTGCCGTTTTCCGTTTCTCTCCCGTTTTTGGCTCGTTTTTCAAAACTGTTTTTACTGTATTATTTTTATGATATTTTCTGCATTATTCTGAACCCGTTGACTTAGAATATTTATTTTTGAGATTTGGAATTTTCTAAAATAAATATTGCTTGGTTGATGAGGAAAGGGTTTCCTAACAAGATTTAATTTTTGCAATGGTTGCACCAATGATCAAAATTCATATGTGAAATTTCGCAATAATTTCTGCGTTTTATGATGTTGGACATCATGGTTATTTTATGGTTTGAGCATGAGTAGATCTTAACATGTATTAATATTGCACGAATGTTGGATTTTGGAATTCTTGAATAAATGGGCATATTCTTGAATTGTTGATTTTTGTGTTTCAGAAAAATTTGATTTTTCTGTATAATTCTGGGAATTTTTCTGAATTAATTAACTTGGGGCATTTTAATTTTGGTTGAGATTTTATATTTCATAGAATTAATATTGCCTTGTTAATTATGGAAAAGGTTTTTCCAACAAAAATCGTTGTGCATAGGTTGCGCTATTATCCAATATTTGGTGTGAATATTTTACATGTAATTTCTACATTTATTTTATGGTATGGATTATCATGGATGTTGGTATAGCATATTTTACGTGGGATATGTATTTGTGCTATTTGTGTTAATTGATTTGATAAAGGATGATCACAAAGCCCCTAGACCGCATGTATGGTTTATTTACATTTATTTGTTGGGTTGTGGCCTGTGTGCCTCTTTATTTTCCTCTCTATCTCTCTTCTAGTGCCTTGGAATAATAAGGTTTTCTCTCTCCCTCCCAATGTACTCCCCCCAAATGTTTAATTGGGGTTTCTTATTTTATGATGTAATGAGAGTAGAATTAGTGGTGAGGTTTTATTTCTTTTTGTAAATAAAAGCTGCAAGAGAAGACAAGCCCAAGGTGTTGGAGGCCCATGGAGGTAGCCATCAGATGGCCCACGGAGGATCCATGGAGAAGGAGCCCGGTGTAGGCCCAAGATGGAGAGCCCAAGAAGATAAAGAGGACTTACAAGGCCCATTGCATGTAATGGGTTATTAAAACTTGTAATAGCATAGGACCTACCCTTAGATTGACCATAGATCCACTGCGGGCTCAGTGGGTCGCATAGGTTTGGGCTTGTGATCATCCTACAGGGGCGTGCTAGGCTTTATTTTGCATGCGATGCGTATTAATTGCTTATGATTATTCTATATGCTTTATGTATGGTTACATTCACGCTTAGAATATTTCTGCCATAACGCACGCAATGCAATACTTAATATGTGATGAGGTCTCGTTCTATCAAAACTCTCACTTGGTTAAACCAAGTTAAATATAGACCCTTAATAAATGGACTAGGACTCTGGGAGTCTGTCCAAGCCTTCCATCCATGGCAAAAGTGAGGAAGATCTTTTAGGTCGATAGCGTGGTCTCACGAGTCGTGGCACGACTATCGTGCTTAAAAGAAGCTGCACTTTGTCATGAACGATGAGTAGACTACTGTTACCTGTCTCACGAGTCGTGGAGGTAGCAGTGAGTTTATGAATCGGTTGATTGGGTCGGGTCTAACGCCCGAATAACGTGATTCGCTTGGAGTCCTCGGGATCACGTGAAAGGGTGAGGCAATTATCTTGGGAATCTCGTGGAACGAGAATGGTATGGAATACCTCCCACGGGTTCTTTTCCCATGCGAATAGTAAAAGCGGGGTATGGGGGAGATCGCTGTGGATCCCGAGCCCACTAGGAAAGGATTTCCCGAAAACAACGTTTGAGAGTGCCGTGTTTTCGTAGAAATAGTGGGAGAGGTTAAGGACTAAAGACCGAGACTTAACCAAAATATTACTTCATTCTGCTTATTATTTTCTGTTTCATATATGTTGTGAATGTCTAAGAATCCACCAAACACATCACTAAGAGGCTCACTAAAAAAGGAACCAATTACACGAATTGACTGCGAAATCTTAAGATGGTCTTAGATTTCCAGAACCTTAACTCACATACCGGAATGAGGGCGTTCCTCAGCGCTTGCCGGAGGGGTCGACAACTAAGGCAACGCTTGGCGTTCAAAAGTTGAAGGATGACCACCGGCAAATAGGATATAATGATGTTGGCTCAAACTATGCTTCGCTTGCATCATGTCTATATGGTCTTGGACCAGCATGTGGGGTAAAATGCAACGAAGGCATGTTTGGAGCTAAGATGACGGAAGGGATGTCGGTACAAAGAACATGGAGTGATGATGCAATCCCTAGTGGAGAAGCTCAAAAGACCTCCATGTCAGTCTTGAAAAAGAGACGTACATTGACATGATCCTTCAGTCTCTTCCTCCCTCCTACGAACCATTAATTATCAACATGAATGAGCTTAGAAAAGATCTTCATAGGTTGGTAATTATGTTGGTCTAGTACGAAGCAACGATTGCAAAATCTGCACCGTCGGTACTAGTAGGAGAGGCTTCAACCTCCATAGCGAAAGGCAAGGGTGCCAGACGCCAAAAGAGGAAGAAGGGTAAGGTGACATCAACTATTAAGCACTTCAAGTGCTGTTCCTTTACAACACAAGGTGGAGGGAAAGGAAAGAGCAAAAGGTTCAGCAGTCAAGTTCATAGTTTCTAAGAACGTAAGCATTTACTGTCGTTAAGAGGGCCATTGGAAAGGGGAGTATTCTAAACCTCTCTCCAATGTAGGTAAAATTTGATATTGAGTATTGACATGATCACTTTATTTTGTATTTGATACCATTCCTATCACTAATCTGCGGGTGGTTTTGCAGAAAGTGAATAAGGACTTAAAAGCCAAGAACAGTTCTAGGATTCAACAATGGCAAGGTCCATTGATGAAAAGGACTAGAGACTTGTTAGGCCCATAATCGTGATCATGTTAGGATAATATAGGAATTACGTAACCTAGCATGATCAAAAGTATGTCTCTTTGTTGGACAAAGGTTTTATTACATACATATTTGATCAAACAAAATTATTGAATATTGATTCATGTTTGCTAGTACGTAAATTCCTAAAATACCATCCCATAAAAGGTTTATGGATACTCAAAATTCAAATTATCTAAAATGGATTAATCAAGACCAACTTACAGATTTGGCATCTACAACAGCTAGGACGTTTCTTCTTATTAAAAGATAAGTAAATTGGAAAGTTCGATGAATCTAGAAATAGATGATTCGAATCGACTAAATTTACAAGTCTTTTATGAAGAAGAAAGTCCGAAAGCTCTTTGTTGGACAAAGTAGGCTTGCCAAATAGTCTATTGGAAGGGAGCCAATAAGACAACTGTAGGTTACTAATACACAAAGACCATAAGAGGGTTCAAAAGTCTAAAGGTCCCATAGGAGGTTTGGGAATTAGACTTAAGGAGGTGAACCATAAATGGTTGCAAAATTAAACCTGTTTCGATAGGATCGAAAAGGCCGTGTATTTAGTGGGAGCTCTTGAGCATCCAAGTTGAGAATGGAATTCTCAATGAAACGTTTCCTGTAAAGGCCAAGTATGACGGTCTCTGATAAAGGGAACGATCGAGTCTCGTTAGACGAAGATCGATCGAAGTTTCGCCCAATTACCTTAGCCCGTGTAGACATAGACTCAAAATTGCCAACGTAAGGAACGTGGCACTTTGCTAGGAGTCACGCACAAGGAGCCATGGTTTGGCAAACCTGTGTCCCGACAAAGTCCTTGAGCATGTAGAAGGATCCTACATGCGTCGAGGGACTAGTGGGAGACAAATTAGACTCGGTGTGTAATTTGTACAAGTTTACGACAGAATAATACTAACGTTGCTTAGAATCGCATTTCTTAAATTGATCATATTCCAAGTCCCCTTAAGAACGAACCCGAATGTCGTAAGAGGTACGAGTGATCGGGATATGTTCGGTCAAATTTGGATAGTAATCCAAATGACCTGCGGAACGTGATGTTGGAAATCGTAGTAGGATTTATGGAGAGGAGCCATAGAATCCGCTAGGAAATTCAAACAAGGTTTGAAACACCGCATAACTGGAATATTCGTTTTGACGAGCTCATACGGAGCATGACTCGGTCTTAAACGACGTAGGTGATCAGTGGGAGTAGAAATGGCGTTCCAAGTGTTTAAGTGTGTAATGTCTTGATTCATGGATGAATTCAAGGCATTAGGAATCACTAAAACTCAAACTGTAACTCACGAAAATTCTCGATGACATTTTAGGGATCCCACATACATATCATGAATTGAGCTTTTCAAAGACTCAGTCATGGTGGACTGATGAGAAAAAACTCATATATGTAGAGGGACAAGTTGTTCGAGACTCAGTCATAGTAAGACTGATGAGAAAACTTGGATACTATGCATAAAGCATCAAGCCATTCAAGACTTAGTCACGGTGGACTAATGAGAAGGCTTGGATGTTGAGTATCCCCTACGTCTTAACCCTAGGCAAACATATGATATGTTTACTCGGTGCATAGGAACCGATGTTGAGAGTGCTTCTAGCATGGCTCAACATAAATCGGTAATGCACTGAGGGGTTGAAGACAGCAATCAAGAACGATCCTTAGTACCTGAATAAGGACTAAAGATGTGTTCATGATGCACCGTCTGTTGAGAGTTGCTTTGGAAGGCTAAAGCGATACTAGCTTCCAGAGCATAAGTGAAAACCAGTTAGTCTCAAAGGTATGCACAGTCAGGCCCAATGACGAGTGCATCGGATAGTGGTCACTGATGAAGACCGCGTCCATAGGATGGACGTGGCGCCTAGCACGACCAAGCCATGTTTGCCTATATGGCAGGCAACTTGGCTATGGGAGTATTGGCACGAGATCTCATCACAAGATCCACGAAAATATTCTTAGACAACCACCATCTCTAAGAGGCAATGGTGGATAGAGGTAACACGGTTAGACCGTATTGCTTCGCAAGGAAATATAAGCGGACTCACAATACCTTAGTCGGTATCGTAGATTACTCATACTCAGAGGATTCTGAACAAAGTGGGTAATTGACTTATTGGTCAAGTGGGAGATTGTTAGAATAGGTGACCAGAAAGTCAATGGTATTGGCTGTTCTGAGAACCATTCGTCAATCTGTGAACAAGTAATATTATGTTAATGAATGTAGTAAGGATTCATAGGCATGAGTTTGTTGTACTTACTGCTTGCATCGATACGATGTCACAACAAACGCCCACAGACTGAAATAACATTTCGGGAAATTGGAACTACGCTTGGAGGTAGGTTCATGAAATCAGTTTCACCGAATCAGTCTGAAATACTCCAAGTCAAAGGAATCTCGAGACAGGGCATCGAGAATCCATTTGAGACTTGCACTAAGCATCTGCTGTCGTGTTTCATCGACGGGTGACGAGGATCGTCTAAGCAGTGTTAGTGGGTCGGCCTGCTGGGGAGCGGCCGACTGAGGTGACTCGCGGGAATCGTCATATAGAAGCTACTCGGGCTTGGTCGGTATGACTCGTATTCCCGGTTCCGATAGTACGGGATTAGTCCTCGGACTTGAGGATCACGGCAGTCCCCTACATACTAAGGCTGTATCTTGGATCTGGTGAAATTTGACCGATTATATCACATGGTCATCATAAGCCTCGTCCAGTGCAGTCGGAGTATGTAAGAACGGTGAATTCCAAGATAGGATCTGTCCCCTGTCAAAGGATATGACAGCAAGATCTCCTATGCGCTCGGAGATGGTTTAGACTCACAAAGTCTATGGCCATAGCACTTGATGTAGTGGGAAAGGATTTCCTACGTCGAGTTAAACCTATCTCGAGCATTATGCATAGTTGCCTAGTCAACGATGGGAACCGACCCCTAGACTAAAGGCCGGGAGACAGGCGACAGTAGGACCGTACCCGTACGTATCGAGCGTCGGTAGGACCGCACCTGCGTATAACTCGGAGCCTAAATGTTCACACCATAAATTCACCTAGTCTCTAGTGCCATGGACCGTTGCTAGATGGCCACCCATGGTAACGGACTACTTTAGTTATGAAATAATGAAAAGTAGGTCCAAGTCTAGCTGAAAGGTGAACCTAAAGAGTCACACCCGCTACACCAAATGAAAGGGAATTAATTTGGAATTAATTCCGGGAGAAGGTTTAATTTAATGGAATTAAATTATACTTCTTGGAGATACAAGCCTCGATGTATTATTTGGAATAATCGGGCTTGAGTTCATAAATTAGATTTATGAATTTTACAAAGCATGGGCTTTCCTTTTAATTAGATTAAAAGGGTGAATTAATTAATTAATGGGCTTGGTATTAAATAGGATTTAATATAAAGTCCATGGACTATTTAATTTGGAATTAAATAAAGTCCATTCCATTAATTAATTAATGGGCTTAGTATATTAAATAGGATTTAATATAAAGTCCATGGGACTATTTAATTTAGAATTAAATAATCCCATTCCATGGAATTAATTAATGGGCTTGGTATTAAATAGGATTTAATATAAAGTCCATGGACTATTTAATTTGGAATTAAATAAAGTCCATTCCATTAATTAATGGGCTTAGTATATTAAATAGGATTTTAATATAAAGTCCATGGGAATATTTAATTTAGAATTAAATAGGCCCATTCCATAAAGCCCATCAAAATGGATGGACAAGATTTGATCTAGAGAATGATGAGATGAAGGGCCATGATTAATTTGACTTAATCAAAGCCTAATTTGACTAGGATTTGACTAGGTCAAAATCCTAGTCAAAGTGTGTCTCTTTGGAAGAGTTTGAGAAGGAATAGGAATTCCATCTTCTATAAATACTTAAAAAAAACACACACTTACACCTACTATTCTCTACAACTCTCATCTCTCATCACTCTCAAGATTTTCGTCCATCCCCTCTTCTTTTTCTCCAAGATTTCTATTTTGTTCTTCTTGATTTATTCAAGGTAGAACATAAGAGACGCCGGTTGCGTTAATTGATAGCGTGTATCGATGTCTCTTCTCCCCAAATTATTTCTTGCTAGCACAAGGGTTGTTTGCTTTCCGGTGGAGCGAGTGAGATGATTTAGAGGATCTCTTATTTGAGATCTTGGTGCAAAACGGGGAACAATGCGTGTAGCCGAACGAAGACAAAACTACAACCGGGTAGGTTCTTTAATTTCGTTTTTTGGTTTCAATTCTATGGCCTCCATGTTGTGTTTTATTGAACATGAGATACACCGAACGCCCGGGAGAATCAAGGGCACACCCCTTGATTCGTTTATGTATATTATGCATGATTTAAATTCCATTTAATTATGCTTTGTAATTTTATTACGCACTATTCCGCGCTTCCGCTATACGCGCTCATCTCCCGGGCCGATCCACCGATTTCTTTCAGTGGTATCAGAGCCCGGTTCGGTGTATAGGCCTAGAATTCTATGTGCTATGTGCGTTTAAGCATGATAAACGTGTTTTAATTTACGTTTATAGCATGTTTATCGTAGATATATATTGGCGTTTAATTTTGCATGGGATTTTGGATCTTGGTTTTCTTGAATGTGTTTATACATGTTCTAGGGTTTAATTTATCTTGTGGTTCAGAAAAATTGCATGAAAAATCGAAAAGGAGTGAAAAACGGCGAACCGGCAGCAGCAGCACGCTGGCCGCGCGCACAGGGGCGCGGCCGGGCGCGCGTGCAGGCAGGGGCCTGCGCGCGCCCGGCCAGCGCGCCCAGCGTGCGCGGACAGCGCGCGCGCGGCCCGCGCGCGCAGGCATGGGCGCCTGCGCGCGTGTGCGCGCGCGCAAGCGCTAGGCACGGGGGCGCGCTGGGCGCGCGCGCTGTGCGCGCTGGCAGAGGAGCCTGCGCGCGCGCGCGCGCGCCTGGCCGGCCGGCTGTGCCGTTTTCCGTTTCTCTCCCGTTTTTGGCTCGTTTTTCAAAACTGTTTTTACTGTATTATTTTTATGATATTTTCTGCATTATTCTGAACCCGTTGACTTAGAATATTTATTTTTGAGATTTGGAATTTTCTAAAATAAATATTGCTTGGTTGATGAGGAAAGGGTTTCCTAACAAGATTTAATTTTTGCAATGGTTGCACCAATGATCAAAATTCATATGTGAAATTTCGCAATAATTTCTGCGTTTTATGATGTTGGACATCATGGTTATTTTATGGTTTGAGCATGAGTAGATCTTAACATGTATTAATATTGCACGAATGTTGGATTTTGGAATTCTTGAATAAATGGGCATATTCTTGAATTGTTGATTTTTGTGTTTCAGAAAAATTTGATTTTTCTGTATAATTCTGGGAATTTTTCTGAATTAATTAACTTGGGGCATTTTAATTTTGGTTGAGATTTTATATTTCATAGAATTAATATTGCCTTGTTAATTATGGAAAAGGTTTTTCCAACAAAAATCGTTGTGCATAGGTTGCGCTATTATCCAATATTTGGTGTGAATATTTTACATGTAATTTCTACATTTATTTTATGGTATGGATTATCATGGATGTTGGTATAGCATATTTTACGTGGGATATGTATTTGTGCTATTTGTGTTAATTGATTTGATAAAGGATGATCACAAAGCCCCTAGACCGCATGTATGGTTTATTTACATTTATTTGTTGGGTTGTGGCCTGTGTGCCTCTTTATTTTCCTCTCTATCTCTCTTCTAGTGCCTTGGAATAATAAGGTTTTCTCTCTCCCTCCCAATGTACTCCCCCCAAATGTTTAATTGGGGTTTCTTATTTTATGATGTAATGAGAGTAGAATTAGTGGTGAGGTTTTATTTCTTTTTGTAAATAAAAGCTGCAAGAGAAGACAAGCCCAAGGTGTTGGAGGCCCATGGAGGTAGCCATCAGATGGCCCACGGAGGATCCATGGAGAAGGAGCCCGGTGTAGGCCCAAGATGGAGAGCCCAAGAAGATAAAGAGGACTTACAAGGCCCATTGCATGTAATGGGTTATTAAAACTTGTAATAGCATAGGACCTACCCTTAGATTGACCATAGATCCACTGCGGGCTCAGTGGGTCGCATAGGTTTGGGCTTGTGATCATCCTACAGGGGCGTGCTAGGCTTTATTTTGCATGCGATGCGTATTAATTGCTTATGATTATTCTATATGCTTTATGTATGGTTACATTCACGCTTAGAATATTTCTGCCATAACGCACGCAATGCAATACTTAATATGTGATGAGGTCTCGTTCTATCAAAACTCTCACTTGGTTAAACCAAGTTAAATATAGACCCTTAATAAATGGACTAGGACTCTGGGAGTCTGTCCAAGCCTTCCATCCATGGCAAAAGTGAGGAAGATCTTTTAGGTCGATAGCGTGGTCTCACGAGTCGTGGCACGACTATCGTGCTTAAAAGAAGCTGCACTTTGTCATGAACGATGAGTAGACTACTGTTACCTGTCTCACGAGTCGTGGAGGTAGCAGTGAGTTTATGAATCGGTTGATTGGGTCGGGTCTAACGCCCGAATAACGTGATTCGCTTGGAGTCCTCGGGATCACGTGAAAGGGTGAGGCAATTATCTTGGGAATCTCGTGGAACGAGAATGGTATGGAATACCTCCCACGGGTTCTTTTCCCATGCGAATAGTAAAAGCGGGGTATGGGGGAGATCGCTGTGGATCCCGAGCCCACTAGGAAAGGATTTCTCCGAAAACAACGTTTGAGAGTGCCGTGTTTTCGTAGAAATAGTGGGAGAGGTTAAGGACTAAAGACCGAGACTTAACCAAAATATTACTTCATTCTGCTTATTATTTTCTGTTTCATATATGTTGTGAATGTCTAAGAATCCACCAAACACATCACTAAGAGGCTCACTAAAAAAGGAACCAATTACACGAATTGACTGCGAAATCTTAAGATGGTCTTAGATTTCCAGAACCTTAACTCACATACCGGAATGAGGGCGTTCCTCAGCGCTTGCCGGAGGGGTCGACAACTAAGGCAACGCTTGGCGTTCAAAAGTTGAAGGATGACCACCGGCAAATAGGATATAATGATGTTGGCTCAAACTATGCTTCGCTTGCATCATGTCTATATGGTCTTGGACCAGCATGTGGGGTAAAATGCAACGAAGGCATGTTTGGAGCTAAGATGACGGAAGGGATGTCGGTACAAAGAACATGGAGTGATGATGCAATCCCTAGTGGAGAAGCTCAAAAGACCTCCATGTCAGTCTTGAAAAAGAGACGTACATTGACATGATCCTTCAGTCTCTTCCTCCCTCCTACGAACCATTAATTATCAACATGAATGAGCTTAGAAAAGATCTTCATAGGTTGGTAATTATGTTGGTCTAGTACGAAGCAACGATTGCAAAATCTGCACCGTCGGTACTAGTAGGAGAGGCTTCAACCTCCATAGCGAAAGGCAAGGGTGCCAGACGCCAAAAGAGGAAGAAGGGTAAGGTGACATCAACTATTAAGCACTTCAAGTGCTGTTCCTTTACAACACAAGGTGGAGGGAAAGGAAAGAGCAAAAGGTTCAGCAGTCAAGTTCATAGTTTCTAAGAACGTAAGCATTTACTGTCGTTAAGAGGGCCATTGGAAAGGGGAGTATTCTAAACCTCTCTCCAATGTAGGTAAAATTTGATATTGAGTATTGACATGATCACTTTATTTTGTATTTGATACCATTCCTATCACTAATCTGCGGGTGGTTTGCAGAAAGTGAATAAGGACTTAAAAGCCAAGAACAGTTCTAGGATTCAACAATGGCAAGGTCCATTGATGAAAAGGACTAGAGACTTGTTAGGCCCATAATCGTGATCATGTTAGGATAATATAGGAATTACGTAACCTAGCATGATCAAAAGTATGTCTCTTTGTTGGACAAAGGTTTTATTACATACATATTTGATCAAACAAAATTATTGAATATTGATTCATGTTTGCTAGTACGTAAATTCCTAAAATACCATCCCATAAAAGGTTTATGGATACTCAAAATTCAAATTATCTAAAATGGATTAATCAAGACCAACTTACAGATTTGGCATCTACAACAGCTAGGACGTTTCTTCTTATTAAAAGATAAGTAAATTGGAAAGTTCGATGAATCTAGAAATAGATGATTCGAATCGACTAAATTTACAAGTCTTTTATGAAGAAGAAAGTCCGAAAGCTCTTTGTTGGACAAAGTAGGCTTGCCAAATAGTCTATTGGAAGGGAGCCAATAAGACAACTGTAGGTTACTAATACACAAAGACCATAAGAGGGTTCAAAAGTCTAAAGGTCCCATAGGAGGTTTGGGAATTAGACTTAAGGAGGTGAACCATAAATGGTTGCAAAATTAAACCTGTTTCGATAGGATCGAAAAGGCCGTGTATTTAGTGGGAGCTCTTGAGCATCCAAGTTGAGAATGGAATTCTCAATGAAACGTTTCCTGTAAAGGCCAAGTATGACGGTCTCTGATAAAGGGAACGATCGAGTCTCGTTAGACGAAGATCGATCGAAGTTTCGCCCAATTACCTTAGCCCGTGTAGACATAGACTCAAAATTGCCAACGTAAGGAACGTGGCACTTTGCTAGGAGTCACGCACAAGGAGCCATGGTTTGGCAAACCTGTGTCCCGACAAAGTCCTTGAGCATGTAGAAGGATCCTACATGCGTCGAGGGACTAGTGGGAGACAAATTAGACTCGGTGTGTAATTTGTACAAGTTTACGACAGAATAATACTAACGTTGCTTAGAATCGCATTTCTTAAATTGATCATATTCCAAGTCCCCTTAAGAACGAACCCGAATGTCGTAAGAGGTACGAGTGATCGGGATATGTTCGGTCAAATTTGGATAGTAATCCAAATGACCTGCGGAACGTGATGTTGGAAATCGTAGTAGGATTTATGGAGAAGAGCCATAGAATCCGCTAGGAAATTCAAACAAGGTTTGAAATACCGCATAACTGGAATATTCGTTTTGACGAGCTCATACGGAGCATGACTCGGTCTTAAACGACGTAGGTGATCAGTGGGAGTAGAAATGGCGTTCCAAGTGTTTAAGTGTGTAATGTCTTGATTCATGGATGAATTCAAGGCATTAGGAATCACTAAAACTCAAACTGTAACTCACGAAAATTCTCGATGACATTTTAGGGATCCCACATACATATCATGAATTGAGCTTTTCAAAGACTCAGTCATGGTGGACTGATGAGAAAAACTCATATATGTAGAGGGACAAGTTGTTCGAGACTCAGTCATAGTAAGACTGATGAGAAAACTTGGATACTATGCATAAAGCATCAAGCCATTCAAGACTTAGTCACGGTGGACTAATGAGAAGGCTTGGATGTTGAGTATCCCCTACGTCTTAACCCTAGGCAAACATATGATATGTTTACTCGGTGCATAGGAACCGATGTTGAGAGTGCTTCTAGCATGGCTCAACATAAATCGGTAATGCACTGAGGGGTTGAAGACAGCAATCAAGAACGATCCTTAGTACCTGAATAAGGACTAAAGATGTGTTCATGATGCACCGTCTGTTGAGAGTTGCTTTGGAAGGCTAAAGCGATACTAGCTTCCAGAGCATAAGTGAAAACCAGTTAGTCTCAAAGGTATGCACAGTCAGGCCCAATGACGAGTGCATCGGATAGTGGTCACTGATGAAGACCGCGTCCATAGGATGGACGTGGCGCCTAGCACGACCAAGCCATGTTTGCCTATATGGCAGGCAACTTGGCTATGGGAGTATTGGCACGAGATCTCATCACAAGATCCACGAAAATATTCTTAGACAACCACCATCTCTAAGAGGCAATGGTGGATAGAGGTAACACGGTTAGACCGTATTGCTTCGCAAGGAAATATAAGCGGACTCACAATACCTTAGTCGGTATCGTAGATTACTCATACTCAGAGGATTCTGAACAAAGTGGGTAATTGACTTATTGGTCAAGTGGGAGATTGTTAGAATAGGTGACCAGAAAGTCAATGGTATTGGCTGTTCTGAGAACCATTCGTCAATCTGTGAACAAGTAATATTATGTTAATGAATGTAGTAAGGATTCATAGGCATGAGTTTGTTGTACTTACTGCTTGCATCGATACGATGTCACAACAAACGCCCACAGACTGAAATAACATTTCGGGAAATTGGAACTACGCTTGGAGGTAGGTTCATGAAATCAGTTTCACCGAATCAGTCTGAAATACTCCAAGTCAAAGGAATCTCGAGACAGGGCATCGAGAATCCATTTGAGACTTGCACTAAGCATCTGCTGTCGTGTTTCATCGACGGGTGACGAGGATCGTCTAAGCAGTGTTAGTGGGTCGGCCTGCTGGGGAGCGGCCGACTGAGGTGACTCGCGGGAATCGTCATATAGAAGCTACTCGGGCTTGGTCGGTATGACTCGTATTCCCGGTTCCGATAGTACGGGATTAGTCCTCGGACTTGAGGATCACGGCAGTCCCCTACATACTAAGGCTGTATCTTGGATCTGGTGAAATTTGACCGATTATATCACATGGTCATCATAAGCCTCGTCCAGTGCAGTCGGAGTATGTAAGAACGGTGAATTCCAAGATAGGATCTGTCCCCTGTCAAAGGATATGACAGCAAGATCTCCTATGCGCTCGGAGATGGTTTAGACTCACAAAGTCTATGGCCATAGCACTTGATGTAGTGGGAAAGGATTTCCTACGTCGAGTTAAACCTATCTCGAGCATTATGCATAGTTGCCTAGTCAACGATGGGAACCGACCCCTAGACTAAAGGCCGGGAGACAGGCGACAGTAGGACCGTACCCGTACGTATCGAGCGTCGGTAGGACCGCACCTGCGTATAACTTGGCGCCTAAATGTTCACACCATAAATTCACCTAGTCTCTAGTGCCATGGACCGTTGCTAGATGGCCACCCATGGTAACGGACTACTTTAGTTATGAAATAATGAAAAGTAGGTCCAAGTCTAGCTGAAAGGTGAACCTAAAGAGTCACACCCGCTACACCAAATGAAAGGGAATTAATTTGGAATTAATTCCGGGAGAAGGTTTAATTTAATGGAATTAAATTATACTTCTTGGAGATACAAGCCTCGATGTATTATTTGGAATAATCGGGCTTGAGTTCATAAATTAGATTTATGAATTTTACAAAGCATGGGCTTTCCTTTTAATTAGATTAAAAGGGTGAATTAATTAATTAATGGGCTTGGTATTAAATAGGATTTAATATAAAGTCCATGGACTATTTAATTTGGAATTAAATAAAGTCCATTCCATTAATTAATTAATGGGCTTAGTATATTAAATAGGATTTAATATAAAGTCCATGGGACTATTTAATTTAGAATTAAATAATCCCATTCCATGGAATTAATTAATGGGCTTGGTATTAAATAGGATTTAATATAAAGTCCATGGACTATTTAATTTGGAATTAAATAAAGTCCATTCCATTAATTAATGGGCTTAGTATATTAAATAGGATTTTAATATAAAGTCCATGGGAATATTTAATTTAGAATTAAATAGGCCCATTCCATAAAGCCCATCAAAATGGATGGACAAGATTTGATCTAGAGAATGATGAGATGAAGGGCCATGATTAATTTGACTTAATCAAAGCCTAATTTGACTAGGATTTGACTAGGTCAAAATCCTAGTCAAAGTGTGTCTCTTTGGAAGAGTTTGAGAAGGAATAGGAATTCCATCTTCTATAAATACTTAAAAAAAACACACACTTACACCTACTATTCTCTACAACTCTCATCTCTCATCACTCTCAAGATTTTCGTCCATCCCCTCTTCTTTTCTCCAAGATTTCTATTTTGTTCTTCTTGATTTATTCAAGGTAGAACATAAGAGACGCCGGTTGCGTTAATTGATAGCGTGTACCGATGTCTCTTCTCCCCAAATTATTTCTTGCTAGCACAAGGGTTGTTTGCTTTCCGGTGGAGCGAGTGAGATGATTTAGAGGATCTCTTATTTGAGATCTTGGTGCAAAACGGGGAACAATGCGTGTAGCCGAACGAAGACAAAACTACAACCGGGTAGGTTCTTTAATTTAGTTTTTGGTTTCAATTCTATGGCCTCCATGTTGTGTTTTATTGAACATGAGATACACCGAACGCCCGGGAGAATCAAGGGCACACCCCTTGATTCGTTTATGTATATTATGCATGATTTAAATTCCATTTAATTATGCTTTGTAATTTTATTACGCACTATTCCGCGCTTCCGCTATACGCGCTCATCTCCCGGGCCGATCCACCGATTTCTTTCAGTGTCTATCCTGAATCCTCTAGGTGAGGTTTCCGCGACTGTTTCTGATGGCTGAGTTCCATCACTTGATTCCTCAAGGATCAGCTCATCAGGTTGGATATCCTCCGGGAAGCCTTGCTCCAAGAATACTGGATTCCTTGAAACAAATACCTTTTGTTCCAAAGGGTCATAAAAGTAATAACCCGCAGTTTCTTTAGGGTATCCAACGAACCTGCATAGGCTAGACCTGGATTCTAGCTTATCTCCCACTAACCTCTTGACGTATGCGGGGCTACCCCACACTTTCAAGTAGTTGTAGGATGCAGGCTTGCCGTGCCATATCTCATATGGCGTTTGGGTCACTACACTAGTAGGCGTCAAATTCAATAACTTGGCTGCCGTTTCTAATGCATAACCCCAAAACGATAGGGGCAATTTGGTAAAACTCATCATGGAACGAACCATGTCCAACAGGGTTCGGTTCCTCCTTTCAGAGACGCCATTTAACTGTGGTGTTCCGGGAGGTGTCCATTCTGATATTATACCATGTTTCTTTAGATAATCTAGGAATTCGGCACTAAGGTATTCACCGCCTCGGTCTGACCGTAGGACTTTAATTTTGCAGTTGGTTTGATTCTCCACTTCAAGTCTGAATTCTTTAAACCTCTCAAGAGCTTCAGACTTGTACCTCATCAGGTAAACATAACCATACCGTGAATGATCATCGGTGAAGGTTTATGAAGTAGGAGAACCCACCTCGGGCCTGCGTCCTTAGTGGTCCACACACGTCTGTATGGACCAAGTCCAACAGACCTGTGGCAAGCCTGCTTTGTCCTACAAAGGGCTTCTTGGTCATTTTCCCTCTTAGACAAGATTCACAAGTTGGTAGATCACTCAAGTTCCCAACCTCTAGGTTCTTTGAGTCTACCAACCTTTTCATCCTATCTTGGGATATGTGACCTAGCCTAGCGTGCCACAGACGTGCGTTCCCGTTATTATCTAATTTCCGTTTGTGTTGAGCGTTAAGAACGAAATTCGTTTGTTGCAAGATATAGAGCCCATTATGTAATGTACCAAGTAGATGAGCAATTCCACACCTCATCAAATAAAAGCAATTTTTATTGATTTTAAACTCATAACCATTATTGTCTAACAATGGAATGGAAATGATGTTTTTAATCATACTGGGTACAAAATAAACTTGCTCTAATTCTATGCTAATGGTATCACTAATAACTAAAGTGGCGGATCCTACTGCTTCTGCCGAGATGGCCTTGCCATTTCCGAGCTTCAGGATCATGTCCCCGCTACTTAGTGAAAGAATCGGGTACGGCCCGGGAACGCAACGGAAGCGTAAAAAACGTTAATTTAAGACATAATTTAAATTGGATTCAAAGGGGTGTTCCCTTTGAAGTTCCCGGGCGTTCAGTGTTTTGTCAAAGCACAAACAACAAAATAAAACATGCAGGACATGTGGCTTAAAAGGAGAAAAACAAAATTGCACAAAATGTAAAAGGAAACCAACCTTTATCCGTTTATGTAGAACGTGTTCGTGCGTTGTTCCTTTCTTTTCCTTCTTCGTTCGTCCACTTGAGAGCTCAACGTAGAACTCCTCTAATGTGATCCACACCACACTATGGATTTATTTCTACTCTATTGCTAGATAGAAAATAGAAACAAAGAAGAAGAAACAATTCCAAAGAAAGCACTATCGATTAGTGTACCTTGGAATGTTTTTGTTCAATCTTCTCTAAGAAGTATGAACACTAAAAGAGAGAATTTTCAGAGAGTATTTTGGCCTAAAAACTCCAGCAAAAATGAAGCAAGTGATATCAATTGTGTCTAGCAAAGTAGTTTTGTGTATATGGAATGTAGTGTTCAAAAAAAACCACCTACACAAGTAACCTCCAAGGCAACTTCAACATACACACACTTCTAGCATATCCACTACACATGATAGCAAAGAAAAACCACCCACAAAAGGGCAAAAAATTCGTGCACATCATGTACATATATGGAAGAGTTGAAACTCTTCCTTAACTAGCTTCAACTTGCATGAAAAAATGGACTTGGACCTTTATGTTTTTGGACTTGTATTTAATCAAATTAAATAAAGTCCAAACATATATCCATTGGGCATTAATTAATCTAATTAATTTCAATCCAATTGAAGCCCAATTATTTATTTAATCCAACTAAATAAACATAAGTCCAAATCAAGAATAATTGATCCAATCAACTATTCTAGCCAAAACCCGATAAATTAATCCAATTAATTCAAAGGTTCTTAGTCCAAAAAAATTAACTAATCCAATTAATTAATTCTTGGACCATCCATCAAATGGATTTCTCAATAAATGATCCAATCATTTATTTTCTCTCTTGAATAAATTTAATCCGATTAAATTTATTCGCTTCTT
Organism: Sesamum alatum; assembly: GCA_034509735.1. NCBI lineage: Eukaryota > Viridiplantae > Streptophyta > Magnoliopsida > Lamiales > Pedaliaceae > Sesamum > Sesamum alatum. The sequence continues at coordinate 96,661 of JACGWO010000024.1, forward strand.
CTAGAATTAATTCCAAATTAATTCCGCCAAATCCAAAGTGATTTGTGTGTGACTCATTAGGTTCACCCTCAGCTAGACTTGGGCTTGTGTCCAACACAATAGATCAATTAAATCCAATTTAATTAATTGTTTTTCGATTAACCATTAATCGAAAAAACGCCCGTCACCATGGGTGGCCGTCTAGCAACGGTCCATGGCACTAGAGACTAGGTGAATGTTGGCGTGAACATTTAGGCTCCCGAGTTCCATACGAGTACGGTCCTTCCATCATCCGTCTCCCGGTCTAAGTCTAAGGCATGGAATTGGACGTCGGTTCCCATCCTGGACAAGACAACTATGCTCAGTAACTCGAGGCACGTTTACTCTATCGATCGACGTGGGAAACCATTCCCTACTCGACCAATCGCTGTGGCCACAGACTTATAAGAGTTTAAACTGTCTCAGAGCGCATAGGAGACTCGACTGTCATATACTGACAGGTGACGGATCCTATCTTGGAATCCACCGTCCTCAATACATATTCCGACTGCACTGTATAAGGCTTATGATGAACGTATCCCAGATACAGACATCCCTTGCCAGATGCTAGATACAACCATCATATGCATGTGACTGCCATGATTCCTCAAGTCCGAGGACTAATCTCGTACTATCGGAGCCGGGAATGCCAGTCATACCGACCAAGCCTCCAAGGCTTCCATATGACGATTCCCGCGAGTCAGTTCAGTCAGCTGACATCCTTGTCAACTAACCCACTAATATTGCATAGACGTCCAACGTCTGTCGCCGATGAAACACGGCACTCATCCAATGAATGCAATCCTTAGTGCAAGTCTGTATAGGACTCTTGATGCCCTGTCTCAAGGTCCTCGACTTGGAACATTTCAGACCTAACCCTCAGAAGTTGGTTTCATAGCTGCCATCCAATGCGCAACCCAACTACATGGGTTGTTGGTTTGGCCTGTGGGCTTTGTTGTGATGTTAATGGAATAAACAAAATAGCGAGCACAACAAATGGAACTGCCAAACATGAATACTCACTTTATTCATATAAGAATATTACAATTACAATGACATTGTCAGAAATAGATTACATCAAGGCCAATCTAATTGGCTTTCCGGTCACCTATTCTAACAATCTCCCACTTGACCCTAAAGCCAATCACTCATGACCCTCAAACCCATCTTCCCAAGATGCTGAGTATGAGCAACCTGCGACACTGGCTTGGTAAGCGGATCTGCCGTATTTTCTGCCGATGTGACTCGGTCCATCCGAACGTCACCTCTTCCCACCATCTCTCTAAGCAGATGGTAGCGTCTAAGAATGTGTTTGGATCGGTGATGAGATCTCGGTTCCTTCGCTTGCGCTATAGCCCCGTTGTTATCACAGAAGATAACTACTGGCTCGGCAATGCTAGGCACTACACCCAACTCTTGGATGTAGTTTTTCATCCAAACCGCCTCCTTAGCTGCTTCCGAAGCCGCTATGTACTCAGCTTCCGTGGTGGAATCAGCTGTAGTATCCTGCTTGGAACTTTTCCAAGCCACCACACCACCATTCAGCCTGAATACAAATCCAGATTGAGACTTGGCATCATCCTCATCAGACTGGAAGCTAGCGTCGCTGTAGCCTTCCAGAATCAACTCTCCACCACCGTAAACCAAGAACATATCCTTAGTCCTTCTCAGGTACTTAAGAATGGTCTTGACTGCAGTCCAGTGAGCCTCACCAGCACAAGCCTGATATCTGCTCGTTACGCTCAAAGCGAAAGCGACATCGGGCCTTGTGCACTGCACAGCATACTGTATGCTGCCTACGGCGGAAGCATAGGGGATGTCCAACATCCTTTCTAACTTCCTCATCAGTCTTAGGAGAATGCTTCTTGGACAGTTTAACCCCATGCCTCATAGGAAGGAATCCTCGTTTGGAGTTTTCCATCTTGAATCTCTTCAAGACTTTCTCAACATACGAGGTTTGGGTCATTCCTAACATCCTTTTAGATCTATCCCGGATAATCTTGATGCCTAGGTTGTAGGAAGCATCACCCAAATCCTTCATGGAGAATTGTGTGGATAACCATGCTTTCGTGTCACCTAACATCTTTACATCATTCCCAATGAGTAAGATGTCGTCCACATAAAGCACTAGGAACGCAACCGAGCTCCCACTGACCTTCTTGTATACACAAGGGTCGAACTCGTTCTTGATGAAATCATAACCCCGTATGACTTCATCAAAACGGATATTCCAACTTCGGGAAGCTTGTTTGAGACCATAGATGGACCTTTGGAGATGGCAGACCTTCTGCTCTTCTCCAACAGATGTGAAACCCTCCGGTTGATCCATATAGATCTCTTCCTCAACAAATCCATTAAGGAAGGCCGTTTTCACGTCCATCTGCCATATTTCATAGTCATACCATGCAGCTTATGGCAAGCATAATCCGAATGGACTTAGCCATGGCTACGGGCGAATAGGTTTCCTCAAAATCGACCCCAGGCCGCTGAGTATAACCTTTTGCCACAAGCCTGGCCTTGAAGGTAGTCACCTCCCCATCAGCTCCAAGCTTACGTTTGTAGACCCATTTACACCCGACGGGCTTGACACCCTTGGTGGATCTACTAAGGTCCAAACCTTGTTTGAACTCATAGAGTCCATTTCGGATTTCATGGCCTCAACCCATTTTCCCGAATCGATGTCCGACATCGCTTCTCCGTAGGTCTTTGGATCATTGTCTAACTGACCGGTCAGACCCAGAAACCCATACCTATCAGGTTGATGGGAAACTCTAGTCGACCTTCGGAGGACAGGAATATCGTCAGTGGGAACTACAGGTGCAGATGATGTCGCTGCATCCGTTTGAGGTATTGCCTCACTTGATTCCTCAAGGAGCAATTCCTCACGACGGGTATCTGCTGGAAAACCCTTTTCCAGGAACACTGCGTTTCTCGAGACAAAAACCTTTTGCTCGGAAGGATCATAAAAATAATACCCCGCAGTTTCCTTAGGATAACCCATGAACCTGCACAAACTAGACCTCGAGTCCAGTTTGTCTCCCACTAGTCTCTTGACGTATGCAGGGCTACCCCACACTCTCAAGTACTTGTAGGAAGCAGGCTTGCCATGCCATATCTGATATGGCGTCTGGGCCACAGTCTTAGAAGGCGCCATGTTTAATAACTTGGCCGCCGTCTCAAGAGCATAACCCCAGAAGGATAAGGGCAGTTCGGTAAAAACTCATCATGGATCGAACCATGTCCAACAAGGTTCGATTCCTCCTTTCAGAGACGCCGTTCAGTTGTGGCGTTCCGGGAGGAGTCCATTGAGAGAGAATCCCATTCTCTTTTAAGTAATCCAAGAATTCCCCACTCAAATACTCACCACCTCGATCCGATCGAAGGGCTTTAATTTTGCGACCAGTTTGGTTTTCAACTTCAAGCCTGAACTCTTTAAACCTTCCAAAAGCCTCAGACTTGTACCTCATAAGGTAAACATAACCATACCGTGAGTGATCATCGGTAAAAGTTATGAAGTAAGAAAACCCTCCTCTGGCCTGTGTATTTAGTGGTCCACAGACATCTGAATGGATCAAATCCAACAGACCACTGGCAAGCATGCTTTGTCCAACAAAGGGCTTCTTGGTCATTTTCCCTTTTAGACAAGACTCACAGGCCGGTAGATGGTCCAAATCATCTATTTCTAGACTCTTTGAGTCCACCAACCTCCTCATCCTGTCTTGAGAGATGTGACCTAGCCTTGCATGCCAAATCTGTGCGTTTTCTTGATTATCCATTTTTCGTTTGTTTTGAGCAGTCATGATCAAATCACGCTGTTGAAGAATATAAAGACCATTATGAAGTTTACCTAGCAGATGTGAAGAACCATTCTTCATCAAATAAAAACAATTTTTATTGATCATGAACTCAAAACCAGCATTGTCCAACAACGGTATTGAAATGATATTCTTGATCATGCTAGGTACATAATAGCAATCTTTTAATTCTATCCTAACTTGATCACTAACAACTAAGTGGACTAGACCTACAGCTTCAGCAGCAATAGCCTTGCCATCACCCAGCCTCAGCACGACCTCGTCCCTACTTAGCTTTCTGCTTCTTTCCAGCACCTGCAAATCATTGCAGATGTGAGCTCCACAGCCGGTATCCAATACCCAAGAAGCAGAATTAGTAATCATGTTAACCTCAATAACAAACATACCTTGATTGGAGAGGAGCTTGGGGCAGTCCCTCTTCCAATGCCCTCTTCCATGGCAATGCATGCAAACATCATTTGCCCTCGATTGCTGCGGTCCAACCTTTCCCTTTCCTTTGCCCATCCCCACTGGGGGCAACAGGAGCGCTAGCAGCGGCTTTTGCCTTTCCCTTCTTCCTCTTCCAGCGTCCGGCCCTCTTGCCTTTCGCCTTAGAGGTCGAAGCCTCCCCAACCAGTATCGCCGGCGCAGACCTTTTGGTCGTTGCTTCGAACTGGGTCAACATGTTTATCAACTCGTGTATGACTTCTCAAGCCCATTCATGTTGTAATTCACGACAAAAGGGTCGTAAGAGGGAGGAAGAGACTGAAGGATCACATCTATATTATGTATCATTATCAAGCCCAACTTTGAGATCCTCGAGTTTTTCCACAAGGGAAAGCATCTTGATCCCATGTTCATGTACAGAGGATCCTTCAGTCATCTTGGTGCCGAAAAATGCTTTTGTGGCGGCATATCTAATATGCCTATCCGGAACCGCGTACATATCCTGTAAGCGGAGCATTATCGCGTTGGCATGGTCCAGCCTATCATACTGCTTCTGGATCTCATTGGTCATGGATGCCAGTATGATGCTGCGTACCTTGCGGTCATCCTCATGCCATTTTTCGAACGTCAAAACGCTCTTCTGGCGAGGAACCTTCCGGCAAGGTTACGGGAAATGGCTTATCCAGAACATAAGCCTGGTTTTCGTAATCGAGGACAATCCTCAGATTACGCAGCCAATCGTTGTAGTTTGTTCCATTAAACTTATTAGTCTCCATAATCATAGATAACGGGTTCTTAGACATCTACATCCAAAAATGTAAAGCAGAAATTAGCAAACGAATTGTAATATTAATTCAAGTTTATGACATGGTCTTTAGTCATTAACCCTCCCACTATTTCTACGAAAGCCCACCACTCTCAAGTGGGGTTTCGGGAAACCATTTCCTAGTGGGGCTTGGGATCCACAAACGCAATTCTCCATGCCCCGCTTTTTACGATTCACATAGAAAACGCTTTGTGGGAGGTATCCAATACCATTCTCATCCAATGAGATTCCCAAGATATTTTGCCTCACCTCTTTCACATGATTCCGAGGACTCCAAGCGAATCATGTTACTTCGGCGTTAGGCCCGACCCATCAACCAAATCATATCTCAACTGTCGCCCCCCACGACTCGTGAGACAGGGAAACAAGAGCATATTCCTTTGTTCGTAACAATAATGCAGCTTTCTTTCATTCCAAAACGTGCCACGACTCGTGAGACCACGCATTAGAGGAAAGTAGCTTCCTCATTACATTATTACGGATGGAAGGCTTGGAATAATCAAACCATTTGATTTAATTCCATTTTGGGCCTAATATTTACTTGGACCATCCAAGTGAGAGTTCATCATTTTTATTAAGACCGAGACCTCATCATGATTAGTATTTTGCATGCTCAAGATTTATACATATAATGTAATAAGATGCATTCCAAACACACCATACATCAAAGCATAAAAAAAAACTTAAGCACATGCAAAACAAGCCTAGCACGCCCCTGTTAGGATGATCACAAGCCCATTCCTAAGTGATCCACTGAGCCCGCAGTGGATCTATGGTCAAACTAGGGTAGACCTACACTATTACAATATTTACATCCATTATCATTCTAATGGGGCCTTGTAAAAATTCCTCCTTTGTTCTTCTTGACCTTCCATCATGAGCTCCTTCCACCGGACCTTCATCTCCTTGGAAAGCTTACAATTAATAAAAATAAATCCTCACCATCTAATCTACTCTCATTACAACTTAAAAGAAACCCCAATCATAAGTCGGGGGGAGTACATTAATAGAGAGAAAGAAAGCCTTATTATTCCAAGGCTAAAAACGATAGAGAGAAGAAAAACAAAGAGGCACGCAGGCCTCACCCAACAATAAATTAAACCATACATAGGCTAAAAAGGGCTAGTGATCATCCTTATTGTTTATCAAATAAACAACAACCACAAAGCACATTTACATCAAATATAAATATGCCAACACATAAATACATACCATGTATTATAACAAGATATCCAATATCTAACCATAAACATAATTAAGTGCAGAAAATAATATATTTAATAATGCAATTGAAAAAAATGGATATCACCCATACATCCAATGTATAAACCATTTTAGTTTTGGAAACCATTTCCAAAATAATCTAAGGCATCAAAAATAATTTTAGAAAAATCCAATTTAACTAAAATTAAAATATGCCAAAATTACTAACATTCAGAAAACAGCAGAAATCAGAAAATTGAAATTTTTCACGAAAAACGATGCAAAACGGCCTAGACGTCCCAGACCGGCCGACTGCCGGCCGCACGCGCGCGCGCGCAGGCACCTCTGCCTGCGTTGCGCGCGCGCGCGCGGCCAGCGCGCGCAGCACTGCGCGCCCAGCGCACAGCGCCTGCGCGCAGCGCACGCCCGCGCGCGCACGAGCGGAAGCCCGCGCGCGCTGGCGCGCGCATGCGCGCAGGCCGCCTGCCTGCGCTGCCCGCCAGCACGCACGGCCAGCGGGCGCGCGCGCCCGGCCTGCGCGCCTGCTGGCCCAGTGACCGGCCGGCAGGCAGCAGCAAGCAGACGGCTGCTGAACTTTTCCAAAATTTTTTTTTTAAAATTTCTGCTGTAAAACTGAACTAAAAACATGCATTTACAGAAAATCAAATTCTCATAAAATGCATAGATATCCATAATTTCAAAATCAAAATTAACATATATTTTCATACATTTAATCATGCTAGAAGAAACCATAAAACATGCTTTCCAAAAGCATTTAAAACACGTTCAACATGCTTTACACATAATAACATGTAAATCCTTAAAGCCACAACACTGAACCGGGCTCTGATACCACTGAAAGAATCGGGTACGGCCCGGAACGCAACGGAAAGCGTAAAAAACGTTAATTTAAGACATAATTTAAATTGGATTCAAAGGGGTGTTCCCTTTGAAGTTCCCGGGCGTTCGGTGTTTTTGTCAAAGCACAAACAACAAAATAAAACATGCAGGACATGTGGCTTAAAAGGAGAAAAAACAAAATTGCACAAAATGTAAAAGGAAACCAACCTTTATCCGTTTATGTAGAACGTGTTCGTGCGTTGTTCCTTTCTTTTCCTTCTTCGTTCGTCCACTTGAGAGCTCAACGTAGAACTCCTCTAATGTGATCCACACCACACTATGGATTTATTTCTACTCTATTGCTAGATAGAAAATAGAAACAAAGAAGAAGAAACAATTCCAAAGAAAGCACTATCGATTAGTGTACCTTGGAATGTTTTTGTTCAATCTTCTCTAAGAAGTATGAACACTAAAAGAGAGAATTTTTCAGAGAGTATTTTGGCCTAAAAACTCCAGCAAAAATGAAGCAAGTGATATCAATTGTGTCTAGCAAAGTAGTTTTGTGTATATGGAATGTAGTGTTCAAAAAAACCACCTACACAAGTAACCTCCAAGGCAACTTCCACATACACACACTTCTAGCATATCCACTACACATGATAGCAAAGAAAAACCACCCACAAAAGGGCAAAAAATTCGTGCACATCATGTACATATATGGAAGAGTTGAAACTCTTCCTTAACTAGCTTCAACTTGCATGAAAAATGGACTTGGACCTTTATGTTTTTGGACTTGTATTTAATCAAATTAAATAAAGTCCAAAACATATATCCATTGGGCATTAATTAATCTAATTAATTTCAATCCAATTGAAGCCCAATTATTTATTTAATCCAATTAAATAAACATAAGTCCAAATCAAGAATAATTGATCCAATCAACTATTCTAGCCAAAACCCGATAAATTAATCCAATTAATTCAAAGGTTCTTAGTCCAAAAAATTAACTAATCCAATTAATTAATTCTTGGACCATCCATCAAATGGATTTCTCAATAAATGATCCAATCATTTATTTCTCTCTTGAATAAATTTAATCCGATTAAATTTATTCGCTTCTTCTAGAATTAATTCCAAATTAATTCCGCCAAATCCAAAGTGATTTGTGTGTGACTCATTAGGTTCACCCTCAGCTAGACTTGGGCTTGTGTCCAACACAATAGATCAATTAAATCCAATTTAATTAATTGTTTTTCGATTAACCATTAATCGAAAAAAACGCCCGTCACCATGGGTGGCCGTCTAGCAACGGTCCATGGCACTAGAGACTAGGTGAATGTTGGCGTGAACATTTAGGCTCCCGAGTTCCATACGAGTACGGTCCTTCCATCATCCGTCTCCCGGTCTAAGTCTAAGGCATGGAATTTGACGTCGGTTCCCATCCTGGACAAGACAACTATGCTCAGTAACTCGAGGCACGTTTACTCTATCGATCGACGTGGGAAACCATTCCCTACTCGACCAATCGCTGTGGCCACAGACTTATAAGAGTTTTAAACTGTCTCAGAGCGCATAGGAGACTCGACTGTCATATACTGACAGGTGACGGATCCTATCTTGGAATCCACCGTCCTCAATACATATTCCGACTGCACTGTATAAAGGCTTATGATGAACGTATCCCAGATACAGACATCCCTTGCCAGATGCTAGATACAACCATCATATGCATGTGACTGCCATGATTCCTCAAGTCCGAGGACTAATCTCGTACTATCGGAGCCGGCAATGCCAGTCATACCGACCAAGCCTCCAAGGCTTCCATATGACGATTCCCGCGAGTCAGTTCAGTCAGCTGACATCCTTGTCAACTAACACACTAATATTGCATAGACGTCCAACGTCTGTCGCCGATGAAACACGACACTCATCCAATGAATGCAATCCTTAGTGCAAGTCTGTATAGGGCTCTTGATGCGCTGTCTCAAGGTCCTCGACTTGGAACATTTCAGACCTAACCCTCAGAAGTTGGTTTCATAGCTGCCATCCAATGCGCAACCCAACTACATGGGTTGTTGGTTTGGCCTGTGGGCTTTGTTGTGATGTTAATGGAATAAACAAAATAGCGAGCACAACAAATGGAACTGCCAAACATGAATACTCACTTTATTCATATAAGAATATTACAATTACAATGACATTGTCAGAAATAGATTACATCAAGGCCAATCTAATTGGCTTTCCGGTCACCTATTCTAACAATCTCCCACTTGACCCTAAAGCCAATCACTCATGACCCTCAAACCCATCTTCCCAAGATGCTGAGTATGAGCAACCTGCGACACTGGCTTGGTAAGCGGATCTGCCGTATTTTCTGCCGATGTGACTCGGTCCATCCGAACGTCACCTCTTCCCACCATCTCTCTAAGCAGATGGTAGCGTCTAAGAATGTGTTTGGATCGGTGATGAGATCTCGGTTCCTTCGCTTGCGCTATAGCCCCGTTGTTATCACAGAAGATAACTACTGGCTCGGCAATGCTAGGCACTACACCCAACTCTTGGATGTAGTTTTTCATCCAAACCGCCTCCTTAGCTGCTTCCGAAGCCGCTATGTACTCAGCTTCCGTGGTGGAATCAGCTGTAGTATCCTGCTTGGAACTTTTCCAAGCCACCACACCACCATTCAGCCTGAATACAAATCCGTGGCAGAATTAGTGACCATGTTAACCTCAATCACAAATATACCTTGGTTTGAGAAGAGTTTGGGGCACTCTCTCTTCCAATGCCCTTTCTCACGGCAGTTGATACATATGTCATATGCCTTTGACTGTTGCTTGGAGACAACCTTTCCCTTACCTTTGCCTTTCCCCTCTTTGGCAATGGTAACACTCTGAGTGTTCGTAGCTGCTATGACTACCTTTCCCTTCCCTTTCTTCCCTTTCCACGTCCGGCACCCTTGCCTTTCGTCTTGGAAGTAGAAGCACCTCCAAACAATACCGAAGGCGTGGACTTCTTAGTCGTTGCCTCGTATTGCACCAACATATTGATCAACTCATGAATACCCTTCTCAAGTGCATTCATGTTGTAGTTGACAATAAATTGATCAAAGGAGGGTGGGAGTGACTGAAGGATCACATCTATGTACGTTTCGTTATCGAGACCTGCCTTTAGGTCCTCGAGCTTTTCCACTAGGGTAAGCATTTTAACCCCATGCTCTTGTACAGAGGATCCTTTTGTCATGTTAGTTTCCAAAAAACGCCTTGGTCGCGACATACCTAGTATGCCGGCCCGGGACTGCATAGCAATCCTTAAGGCGAGCCATTATGGAAGGGACATCGTCTAGCCTTTCATATTGCTTCTGAATCTCATTGGTCATCGAAGCAAGTATGATGCTACGAACCTTCCGGTTATCCTTATGCCAAGTCTCGAACGTCTCACGTTCCTCTGGCGTGGATCCTTCCGGTAAGGTCCTAGGGAGAGGCTCGTCCATGACGTAGCCTTGGTTCTCATAATCCAGGACTATCCTGAGATTGCGCAACCAGTCGTTGTAGTTGGTTCCATTAAATTTGTTTATCTCAAGAATGGTTGAAAGTGGGTTCTTAGACATTTTAAAATCTACATGTAGAAAAACAACGCGCGATCAGCAGAAAGTAAAGACGGTGGTTTGATAAAAATAATTAAATGCTTGGTCTTTAGTCATTTAATCCTCCCACTATTTATACGAAAACACGGTACTCTCAAACGTAGTTTTCGGGAAATCCTTTCCTAGTGGGCTTGGATCCACAGCGATTTTTTCCCATAACCCCGCTTTTACGATTCGCATGGAAAAGATCCTGTGGGAGGTATTCCATACCATTCTCGTTCCACGAGATTCCCAAGATTATTGCCTCACCCTTTTGCATGATCCCGAGGACTCCAAGCGAATCATGCTAATTAGGCGTTAGACCCGACCCAATCGACCGAGCCATGGACCCACTAGTACCCCACGACTCGTGAGACAGGTAGCAGCAGCCCATTTTTCGTTCATGACATAGTGCAGCTTCTTTTAAGTACAATAACGTGCCACGACTCGTGAGACCACGCTATTGACCTAAGACAGCTTCCTCACTATGCCACGGATTGGAAGGCATGGACGAACTCCTAGAGTTCATGTCCACTTTATCTAGGGTCTAATATTTTAACATTGGTCCAACCAATGTGAGAGTAATAATGACCGAGATCTCATACTATATCCATACATTCATCCAAAAATGCATAAATGAAATTCATCCATAGCAGTTATACATGATAAATAAAACCCATTCATCCATCACAATAACCACATGCAAAATTAAAAGCCTAGCACGCCCCTGTTGGATGATCACAAGCCCGAATCCTATGCGATCCACTGAGCCCACAGTGGATCTATGGTCAATCTAGGGTTGGTCCTATACTATTACAATAATAGTAACCCAATCATCATTCTGATGGGCCTTGGTCTCTTTTTCTCTTTCTTCACTTCATGGAAAACGCCAAAGGACCTCCGGTCTGTGCTCTCCATGTGGTCCTTCCTTCTTCTCCACCAATTACAAAAAATGGAAACCTCACTCCTAGTCTACTCTCATTACATATAAAAAATTAGAAACCCCAGCGAAAACCCGGGGGGAGTACATAAGGAGGGAGGTAGAAAGCCTTATTATTCCAAGGCACTAGAAAGAGAGAAGGAGAAAGCAGTTTAAAGAGGCACACAGGCCCAACAGTAAATTAAACCATACATTCGGTCTAGGGCTCGTGATCATCCATTTCCATCCAACACACATAATTACATGATCCAATCACATAATCATAATATTCCAACAACACATGATTTCCAATCACATCAATCCAAGATGAAAATAAATGAACATGTGCGTAACGTGCGGAAATAAAATATAAATATTGGCAATGTAAAATTTTTTCGTTTTAGGAAAACCTTTCCTCATTATTTTAAGTAAAATAACCCCGGGATTCCAAATCCATTTATTTTACTCCTAAAATAATGTCTTTAGGAATTTAGGAAAAATTGAACCCAAAAAACGAATTTTTCAGAATTAATTTAAAATTAAAACTGAAAATAAATTTTAAAAATAAAATTACACTAGGGTTTCAAAACCCTAGCCAAGGAGCCACCGGCCGCCGCCGCCTGCAGCAGTCGGCCGCCGGGCGCGCAGGGCAGCAGGCCCTGCCGGCCGCCTCTGCGCGCGCGCAGGCACCGCCTAGCCGGGCGCGCGCGCGCAGGCCCCTGCCTGTGTGCGCGCGCGCCTGGCCGGCATCAGTCGCGCGGCCTGGCGCATCGGCAGGCCGACGCGCGCGCAGGCTCCTTTGCCTGTGCGCGCGCGCTGGCCTGCTGGCCACCGGCCGCGTCCCTGCGTCGTGCGCAGAGCGCGCGCGCAGACGCGCACTGGGCGTGCCTGCCGGGCGCGCGCGCGCAGACGCCTCCGTCTGCGTGCGCGCGCGCCTGGCGGCGCGCCTGGTGCCCGTCCGCGTGCGGGCTCCTCCGCCCGCCAGCCTTGCGCGCGCGCGCGCATGGGCGCGCCTGCCGGGCGCGCGCGCGCAGACACCTCTGTCTGCCCGCGCGCGCGCCTGGAGGCGTTTCCATGCGCGCACGCCCGCGCGCAGCCAACCCGGCTGCGCGCTGCCCCTGCGCGGCCGGCAGCGCGCGCGCGCGCAGGCTTCCCATGCCTGCGCGCGTCTGCCCTGCCGGCAGCGCGCGGCCAGCCTTCCCGGCTGGCCGGCTGTGACGTTTTCTCGTTTTTCAGATTAATTCCCATCCCGATTCCCAAGAAAAAACAGAAAATACCAATATTCAGCAATTCACACGAATTAAAAGCAATAAAATAACATGCTTCAAGAATCAAGAAATTCAAGATTTAATTACAACATGCTATTTCACGTTCCATGCTTAAAACGCACATAAACCCTAGGCCTATACACCGAACCGGGCTCTGATACCACTGAAAGATTATGTGGATCGTCCCGGGAAAAGCGCGAATGCGGAAGCGCGGTATAATTAAAAATTAAAACGGAATTTAAACATGCTTTTAAATTAAAAACACGTTTCAAAGGGTGTGCGTTTGAAATTTTCCCGGGCATTCGGTGTATCTCATGAACGTTATAACATAAAATAAATCATGGAGGCCATAGGGTTGGAAATTAAAAGGGGCGAAAATTTAAAACGAGACCTACCCGTTGTCGTTTTCGTCTTCAACGGCTACACGCGTTGTTCCCCGTTTTGCACCAAGATCCCGTCCTTGAGACCCTCTAATTCGTGACACACGATCCACCCACGTATCTTGCACGTCGTGCTAGCAACGAACAAGTGTATAATTTTGGAGTGGATGAATCAATAACACATTATCAATTAATGGTATTGATTCATCAAGATTCTAATGTTCCAAGAACAAAAGAATCAAGAAAAACTATTTTCTTGAGAGAGAGAGGGGCGGACGAGAGAGATGGGAGAGAGAGAGAAACCGTGTGTGTGTGTTGTGTGTGTGTTGGAGTTTCATCATCATGTAAATTGTAGGATGCTAGGGGTTTATATAGAAGAGGAGTTTAATCCTCTTTAAACTCCTCTTTCAAGAACTCTAATTTGATTAGGATTTTGACCTAGTCAAAGTCCTAGTCAAACTAGTGTTTTGACCTAGTCAAAACGATCCTAGCCATCCATCTCTCCCATTAATCTCAACCGTTGATTTAATTTAATTTAATGGAAATATTTAAAACCTATTTAAATATTTCCAAGAGGCTAAAATAAATATAAATATTATTTAAGCCCATTAAATAAATCCTTTTGATAAATCCAATTTATCAATTTAATTCCTTCTATCAAATAGAAAGAATTATTTCTCCAAGAAAAATAAAGGTCCCGATTAAATCTAATTTAATCATTCCTTCACTCCAATATTTAATTCCAAATTAAATATTTAATTGTGTGTGGATAGTGTGTGACTCTTTAGGTTCACCATTCAGCTAGACTTGGTCGGGTTCCTAGAACCCGTCCGTTACCATGGGTGGCCATCTAGCAACGGTCCATGGCACTAGAGACTAGGTGAAATATTCAGGGATGAACATTTAGGCTCTAACAGTACGCTTGTCCTTCTGTCTACGGTCTCAACACTTAGAGTCTAAGGCACGGAAAATGCAGGTACCCATTTTGGACCTAAGTGTCGGTCTGTCCACACTAAACGCCGCGAGGGAACCCTTCCCTTCTGTTCAGTCACTGTGGCCACAGTTTTTAGGGACAAGACCTAGAGCATACATGAGACTCAACTGTCAAAACCTATTGACAGGAGACAGATCCTTTCTTGGAAACTACTGTCACTTTGTACATCAGAACTGCACTAGACATGGCTTATGACTACCAAATGGAATTCTGGCAATCTCTCACCATATCTAAGATACAATCCTGATGTACAGGTAAACTCAGTAATTCCTCAAGTCAAAGGACTTTACCTGTACCGTTGGAACCGGGAATACACGTCATACCTAGCAGACCATACTCAAGGTCCTCCGTAAGACGGTTCCCGCGAGTCACCTCAGTCAGCTGCGTCCTAGCAGGCTAACCCACTAACACTGCTTAGACGATCCTCGTCACCCGTCGATGAAACACGACAGCAGATGCTTAGTGCAAGTCTCAAATGGAATCCCGGTACCCATTTTCGGGATTCCTTGACTTGGAGATTTCCGGACTGATTCGGGAAGACTGATTTCATGGACCTACCTCCAAGCGTAGTCCCAGTCCCCGAAATCGAATCTCAGTCCGTGGGCTCTGTTTGCGTAGTGAACAGATATGGAAAAATAGGTGCAAGTGAACACAAACAAAGTAATGCCAAATGAAAATTCACTTCTTTATTCATTAATGATTTATCAAAACACCTATAATTGTCTAGACATAGGTTACATATACCCGCCAAAATTGGCTTACATGGTCACCTATTCTAACATGAAGCATACGTGGTCTCGAGTATTAAGCATAGATGCCTAGTCAAGGATGGGAACCGACGCCCAATTCCATACCCTAGACTAAGGCCGGGAGACGGTAGACGGAAGGATCGTACCCGTACGGAATCGGCGCCTAAATGTTCACGCCAATTCACCTAGTCTCTAGTGCCATGGACCGTTGCTAGACGGCCACCCATGGTAACGGGCCCTTGTGGGACACGAGCCCAAGTCTAGCTGAGGGTGAACCTAAAGGGTCACACACAAATCACCGAGGAGGTTGAGAGATTGACTTGGAGTCAATCTCGAAGGATAAAATAAGTAATTGGATTACTTAAGGGAAAGTCCATTAGATGGACGGGCCGATATTGTATCGGGCTTCCATTTAATCGGTAAATTGGATTTTTGATTAAATATGGAAAGTTGAGATGTTGAGACGTTGGATCTTTTAATTGGATTAAAAGATCAACGGGAATAATTTAAGTGGACTTTAAATTGGATTTAATATTGGGTTCATCGTAATTGGATTACGATAAAACCCGGTCCGTTGAATTATACCCGAGAGGAGAAATAATTCCTAATTTGGAATGGGAAGAAGTTGGACTTCTTTCCTTAATTAAACATGGCCGACACGCTCCCTTGAAGGAAGCCAAATCAGCCATGGTTCATGCTAGGTGGTATGTTGACTTATCTCTTTTGGAAAGAGACAAATCAACTCCAATCAAGCTCTTCCCTTTTGGTATGATTTGATCATACCATAAATTTTGGTAGGCTTGATTGAAGAATTGATGGTGATTGATTGGAATGAATCTAGACATCCTTGGATGAACCTAGACACATTCCAATAATCACAAATTATGTATATATATTAGAATATACAACACCAAGCATAAGTGATTCATTATTCATCTTTTTCTAGGAAAAAGAGAAGACAAAAATCCTCTCCTCTCTCTCAATTTTCATGCTCCCTCCCTCTCTTACACTTGTGTTCTTCACTTGATTTTGAATCAAGAAGAAGAACAAAGTAAGTTTAAGAGAACACTAATTCATAGTGTTCTTCTCTTAAACCGATTCCTTCCTAAACCCGTTCTTTTCTATCAAGAAGAACGTGTGTTTCTTCCGGTGTGGTGTGGATCACCTTTGGAGAATCCATACGTTTGGATTTCGTGAGCATTCCGGAGAAAGAACAACGCTAGTAGCCAGGAGCATACGCTAAACAATCAAAGGTAACGGTTTATTACGCTTTGATTGATTTCATTTATATATCTATGCCCTATGTGTTTAAATATATGTTTTAATATTTACACATCCTACATCGAACGCCCGGTTGAGCACCCAAGGGTACACCCCTTGGGATTCGTGTATTTTGAATTTGATTTAAATTTACGCACTTTACACGCTTTTCTCGCTTCCGCTCGCGCTCCCGGGTGGATCCGCTTGTCCTTCAAGTGGTATCAGAGCCCGGTTCGATGTAAGGGGCATAGATCTATGTGTTTGGCATGATCTACTTGCTTTTAAATGGCTTTATTGGCATGTTAGATTACATAAATATATGAATAATATGATGATTCAATTGTTTGGATTTAATGGACTTTTGGCATGCTTAATTTTGTTAGATTGGATCGAAAATTGCATGCTTATTTTCAGAATAATATTAATGTTATTGTGCTGAAACAGTTTTGAAAAATAAAAAAAAAAAAAAAATTGGGATCGGTCGGCAGCGGCCGCGCGCAGGCACAGAGCGCGCGCGCGCTGCCCTGTGCGCTCGGGCGGCCGGTCAGCACAACGGCTGGGCCGTTTTGTGCCGTTTTTTGACTTTTTCTGGAAAATTCGATTTTCTGTATTTTCTGCACAATATTCTGAAAATATGTTAATTTTGCATTTTTGATTTTGGGATAATTGGATTATTCCTTGAATTAAATTTGCTTAATTAATTTGGGATTAATACATGCATTGGATGCATTGTTTAAAATGTCCGTTAAATTTAAAATTTGAATTTTGCATATTATTTGTATATTTATGCTTTTGTGATGTTGGACATCACTTGGGTATTTGGAATATCCATTGGTTATTTATGCATGATTATTTGGAATAATTATGTTATGTGAGTTGATGGAATCAACATAGGATGATCACAAGAGCCCTAGACCTTATGTATGGATGAATGTATGGTCATTTATTTTCTGTTGGGTGGGGCCTGCCTGCGTGCCTCTTGTTTTTGGGACTATCATCTCCCGTATTTTCAGCCTCATGATGTTAAGGCTTGTTTTCTTTATTACCGATGTATTACTTTCAGTTGTAATGAGAGTAGATAGGATTGGTGAGGTTTTAATTGTAACAAGCAATTGGAGTCGGAGACCCCAAGGAGGAGCATCAAGGCGTGAAACAAGAAGCACTTCAAGGCCCATTGGAATGACAATGGGTTTATTATAATTGTAATAATTTAGGACCACCCTAGACAGACGATAGACTCACTGCGGGCTCAGTGGGTCGCATAGGTTGGGCTTGTGATCATCCTAACAGGGGTATGCTATGTTTTCTGCATGCGGCGTATTTATTTATCGCTTTAAATATTGGGTATTTATGCATGCTAAAACACAATAATGTGATGAGGTCTCGGTCATACACAAACTCTCATTTGGTTGGACCAAATTAAATATCAGGCCCAGAACAGACTTGGATCAAAATGGTATTTTGGTCTGTCCGAGCCTTCCATCCACAGCAATGTGGTGAGGAAGCTACCACTACCCAAGTGTGGTCTCACGAGTCGTGGCACACTTGGACTAGGGGAAAGCTGCACTATTGTTGTGAACAAAAAGACTGCGCTCGCTGTTTCCCTGTCTCACGAGTCGTGGGGGGCGACAGTTTGAGGCATGATTTGGTTGATGGGTCGGGCCCAACACTAAGTAACATGGTTCGCTTGGAGTCCTCGGGGCCATGTGAATAGGTGAGGCAAAATATCTTGGGAATCTCATTGGATGAGAATGATATTGGATATCTCCCACAAGGTCTTCTTCATGTGAATCGTAAAAGCGGGGCATGGAGATTACGCTTGTGGATCCCAAGCCCACTAGGAAATGGTTTCCCGAAACTCCACTTGAGAGTGGCGGACTTTCGTATAAATAGTGGGAGGGTTAAAGACTAAAAGACCAAGTCTTCAACTTGAACAATAATATTACCATCATCTGCTAATTTCTGCTTTCCATTTTCATTAATGTAGATATGTCTAAGAACCCGTTAACCATGATTCTTGAGACTAACAAATTCAACGGAACGAACTACTCGGACTGGCTGAGAAACCTAAGGATTGTCCTCGGTTTCGAGAACCAAGGCTACGTCTTGGATGAGCCGCCACCGAGCAACTTACCGGAGGGGTCCACGCCTGAAGAACGTTTGACGTTCGAGAAATGGCATGAGGACAACCGGAAAGTACGCAGTATCATACTGGCTTCGATGTCTAACTAAATCCAGAAGCAGTATGAGAGGCTGGACAACGTCTCCGCCATAATGGTCCGCATGAACGAGGTTTATGTGGTTCTGGATAGGCATATTAGATATGCCGCCACAAAAGCATTCTTTGGCACCAAGCTCGCTGAAGGAGCGTCTGTACAGAGTCATGGGGTCAAGATGCTCTCCCTAGTGGAGAAACTCGAGGACCTTAAAGCTGGGCTTAACAATGACACGTACATTGACGTGATCCTCCAGTCGCTTCCTCCATCCTATAACCCGTTTCTTGTAAACTACAACATGAACGGACTTGAGAAGTCTATTCATGAGTTGATCAACATGCTGGTCCAATACGAGGCAACGACCCACAAGTCGGCGCCGGCGGTATTGATAGGAGAGGCTTCGACCTCCAAGGCGAATGGCAAGAGGGCCGGACGCTGGAAGAGGAAGAAGGGCAAAGGGAAGACGGTTGTGGCCCCTGCTCACGCTCCGGGCGTCCCTGTTGCTCCGGTTGGACCAAGCAAAGGGAAAGGGAAGGCCCGTGGTTCTCAGCGGTCCAAGGCAAATGATGTCTGCATACATTGCCAAGGGAAAGGGTATTGGAAGAGGGAGTGCCCACAACTCCTCTCCAACCCAGGTGTGTTTGTGGTTGAAGTTAATATGATTACTAATTCTGCTTCATGGGTATTGGATAGCGGGTGTGGTGCTCACATCTGCAATGATTTGCAGGCACTGCAAAGAAGCAGAAGGCTAACCAAGGATGAGATGATCCTGAGGCTAGGCGATGGCAAGGCCGTTGCTGCGGAGGCCGTAGGATCACTAGAGTTAGCCATTAGTAGTCATGTTAGGATTGTACTGAACGACTGTTTCTATGTACCTAGCATGATTAAAAACATTGTTTCCATCCCGATCCTTGATAAGGAGGGATATGAATTTACCATCAATAAAAACGATTTTTTCATTATCAAAGATGGTATTTCTCATTTGCTTGGTACATTGGTCAACGGTCTGTACATACTTCAACAGTCTAATTGGATTATGACTGCAGAACACAAACGAAAACGTGATGATCATAATAACGCACAGATATGGCATGCAAGGTTAGGTCATATCTCTAAAGATAGGATAAGAAGGTTGGTGGCTCAAAGAGTCTAGAAATAGACGATTTTGACAACCTACCGACCTGCGAATCCTGTCTAAAGGGAAAGATGACCAAGAAACCCTTTGTTGGACAAAGTACGCTAGCCAGTGGTCTGTTGGATTTGATCCATACAGATGTCTGTGGTCCACTAAATACTCAGGCTAGAGGTGGGTACTCGTACTTCATAACCTTTACCGATGATCGCTCACGGTGTGGTTATGTTTGAAAGAAATTGTGGATCGTCCCGGGAAAAGCGCGAATGCGGAAGCGCGGTATAATTAAAATTAAATATGGAATTTAAACATGCTTTTAAATTAAAGAACACGTTTCAAAGGGTGTGCCTTTGAAATTCCCGGGTGTTCGGTGTATCTCATGAATAATAAAACATAAAAGAATCATGGAGGCCATAGGGTTGAAAATAAAAGAGGACGAAAATCTAAAACGAGACCTACCCGTTGTCGTTTTCGTCTTCAACGGCTACACGCGTTGTTCCCCGTTTTGCACCAAGATCTCGTTCTTGAGACCCTCCAAATCGTGACACACGATCCACCCACGTATCTTGCACGTCGTGCTAGCAACGAACAAGTTTATATTTTGGAGTGGATGAATCAACAACACATTATGAATTAATGGTATTGATTCATCAAGTTCTAATGTTCCAAGAACAAGAGAACTAAGAGAAAATAATTTTCTTGGAGTGTGTGAGAGAGAGAGGGCGGACGAGATAGAGGGGAGAGAGAGCCGAGTTGTGTGTGTGTTGTGTGTGTGTTGGAGTTTCATCATCATCCAACTTGTAGGATGCTAGGGGTTTATATAGAAGAGGAGTCTAATCCTCTTTAAACTCCTCTTCCAAGAACTCTATTTTGACTAGGATTTTGACCTAGTCAAAGTCCTAGTCAAAGTAGTGTTTTGACCTAGTCAAAACAATCCTAGCCATCCATCTCTCCCATTCATCTCACCGTTGATTTAATTTAATTTAATGGAATATTTAAAACCTATTTAAATATTTCCAAGAGGCTAAAATAAATATAAATATTATTTAAGCCCATTAAATAAATCCCTTTGATAAATCTAATTTATCAATTTAATTCCTTATATCTAATAGAAGGAATTATTTCTCCAAGAAAAATAAAGGACCCGATTAAATCCAATTTAATCATTCCTTCACTCCAATATTTAATTCCTAATTAAATATCTAAATGTGTGTGGATAGTGTGTGACTCTTTAGGTTCACCTTTCAGCTAGACTTGGTCGGATTCCTAGAATCCTTCCGTTACCATGGGTGGCCATCTAGCAACGGTCCATGGCACTAGAGACTAGGTGAAATATTCAGGGATGAACATTTAGGCTCTAACAGTACACTTGTCCTTCTGTCTTCGGTCTCATCACTTAGAGTCTAGGGCACGGAAAATGCAGGTACCCATTTTGGACCTAAGTGTCGGTCTGTCCTCACTAAACGCTGCAAGGGAATCCTTCCCTTCTGTTCAGTCACTGTGGCCACAGTTTTAGGGACAAGACCTAGAGTATACATGAGACTCAACTGCCAAAACCTATTGACAGGAGACAGATCCTTTCTTGGAAACTACTGTCACTTTGCACACCAGAACTGTACTAGACATGGCTTATGACTACCAAAGAGAATTCTGGCAATCTCTCACCATATCTAAGATACAGCCCTAACGTACAGGTAAACTGAGCAATTCCTCAAGTCAAAGGACTTGGCCTGTACCGTTGGAACCGGGAATACTCGTCATACCTTGCTGACCATACTCAAGGTCCTCCGTAAGACGGTTCCCGCGAGTCACCTCAGTCAGCTGCGTCCTAGCATGCTAACCACTAACACTGCTTAGACGACCCTCGTCACCCGTCGATGAAACACGACAGCAGGTGCTTAGTGCAAGTCTCAAATGGAATCCCGGTACCCATTTTCGGGATTCCTTGACTTGGAGATTTCCGAACTGATTCGGGAAGACTGATTCCATGGACCTACCTCCAAGCGTAGTCCCAGTCCCCGAAATTGATTCTCAGGCCGTGGGCTTTGTTTGCGTAGTGAACAGATATGGAAAACAAATATAAGTGAACACAAACAAAGTGATGCCAAATGAAATTCACTTCTTTATTCATTAATGATTTATCAAACACCTGAAATTGTCTAGACATAGGTTACATATACCCGCCAAAATTGGCTTACATGGTCACCTATTCTAACAATCTCCCACTTGACCTTTAAAGCCAATTACCCATATGCCTAATCCCCATCTTCTCAAGATGTTGCGTATGAGCACTCTGCGACATAGGCTTTGTCAGCGGGTCTGCTGTGTTGTCTGCTGAGTTGACTCGGTCCATCCGAACGTCACCTCTTCCTACCATTTCTCTAAGAAGATGGTAGCGTCTAAGAATGTGTTTGGAATGGTGATGAGATCTCGGTTCCTTTGCTTGCGCTATTGCACCGTTGTTATCACAGAAGATGACAACAGGCTCGGCGATGCTAGGCACCACACCCAACTCTTGGATGTAGTTTCTCATCCAAACCGCTTCCTTAGCAGCTTCTGAAGCTGCTATGTATTCAGCCTCAGTGGTGGAGTCAGCAGTGGTTGCTTGCTTGGAACTTTTCCAAGCCACTACTCCTCCGTTAAGTTTGAATACATACCCCGATTGAGACTTGGCATCATCGTCATCAGACTGGAAGCTAGCGTCGCTAAAGCCTTCCAGAATTAGTTCTCCATTGCCATAGACTAGGAACATTTCCTTAGTCCTCCTTAGGTACTTAAGGATGCCCTTAACGGCATTCCAATGTGCCTCTCCTGCACAGGACTGATATCTGCTAGTCACGCTCAAAGCGTATGCAATGTCAGGCCTGGTGCAATGGACCGCATATTGGATGCTGCCTACGGCAGAAGCATAGGGGATGACTTTCATCTTTTCAAGTTCCTCATCAGTCTGCGGGGACTGCTTCTTGGACAACTTGATCCCATGCCTCATTGGAAGGAATCCTCGTTTGGAGTTGTCCATTCGATATCTCTTTAGGACTTTCTCCATATACGAGTTTTGGGTGAGCCCTAACATCCTTTTAGATCTGTCCCTGACAATCTGGATGCCTAGGATGTAGGACGCTTCACCCAAGTCCTTCATGGAAAACTTGGTTGACAGCCATGCTTTCGTGTTTCCTAACATTCTGACGTCATTACCAATGAGCAGAATGTCATCCACGTAAAGCACTAGGAACACTATAGAGCTCCCACTGACCTTCTTGTATACACAAGGGTCGGATTCGTTTTTGATGAAGTCATATCCCCGTATTACTTCATCAAATTGAATGTTCCAACTTCGGGATGCTTGTTTGAGGCCATAGATGGACTTCTGGAGACGACAGACCTTCTGTTCTTCTCCAGTGACCGTGAAACCCTCCGGCTGATCCATATAGATCTCTTCTTCAACGAAACCGTTGAGGAAGGCCGTTTTCACGTCCATCTGCCATATTTCATAGTCATACCATGCTGCTATGGCAAGCAGGATCCGAATGGACTTAGCCATGGCTACTGGCGAGTAGGTATCCTCAAAATCGACCCCGGGTCGTTGAGTGTATCCCTTAGCTACAAGCCTAGCCTTAAAGGTTGTGACTTCTCCATCAACGCCGAGTTTGCGCTTGTAGACCCACTTACAGCCCACTGGCTTAACACCTTTCGGTGGATCTACAAGTCTCCAAACTTGGTTCTCGCTCATGGAGTCCATTTCGGTCTTCATGGCCTCAAGCCATTTCCCGGAGTCGATGTCAGACATCGCTTCCCCGTATGTCTTAGGATCGTTATCCAGAAGATCGGTCGCACCTAGAAACCCATATCTCACTGGAGGTCTGGATTCTCTAGTGGACCTACGGAGGACGGGAACGTCAGTGGTGACTGTGGGCGCTGACTGTATCGGAGCCGGCGGTTCAGGGGCCAGGGCTGGCCTCTCTTGAGGTTGTCCTTCATGCCTAGCATGTTGGACTTCTCTAGGTTGGTCAGCCCTTCGGGCGTTAATCCTGAATCCTTTAGGTGAGGATTCCGCGGCTTTTTCTGATGGCTGAGTTCCATCACTTGATTCCTCAAGGATCAGCTCATCAGGTTGGATATCCTCCGGGAAGCCTTGCTCCAAGAATACTGCATTCCTTGAAACAAATACCTTTTGTTCCAAAGGGTCATAAAAGTAATAACCCGCAGTTTCTTTAGGGTACCCAACGAACCTGCATAGGCTAGACCTGGATTCTAGCTTATCTCCCACTAACCTCTTCACGTATGCGGGGCTACCCCACACTTTCAAGTAGTTGTAGGATGCAGGCTTGCCGTGCCATATCTCATATGGCGTTTGGGTTACTGCATTAGTAGGCGCTAAATTCAATAACTTGGCTGCCGTTTCTAATGCATAACCCCAAAACGATAAGGGCAATTTGGTAAAACTCATCATGGACCGAACCATGTCCAACAGGGTTCGGTTCCTCCTTTCAGAGACGCCATTTAACTGTGGTGTTCCGGGAGGTGTCCATTCTGATATTATACCATTTTCTTTTAGATAATCTAGGAATTCGGCACTAAGGTATTCACCGCCTCGGTCTGACCGTAGGACTTTAATTTTGCAGTTGGTCTGGTTCTCCACTTCAAGTCTGAATTCTTTAAACCTCTCAAGAGCTTCAGACTTGTACCTCATTAGGTAAACATAACCATACCGTGAATGATCATCGGTGAAGGTTATGAAGTAGGAGAACCCACCTCGAGCCTGCGTCCTTAGTGGTCCACATACGTCTGTATGGACCAAGTCCAACAGACCCGTGGCAAGCCTGCTTTGACCTACAAAGGGCTTCTTGGTCATTTTCCCTCTTAGACAAGATCCACAAGTTGGTAGATCGCTCAAGTCCCCAACCTCTAGGTTCTTTGAGTCTACCAACCTTTTCATCCTATCTTGGGATATGTGACCTAGCCTAGCGTGCCACAGACGTGCGTTCCCGTTATTATCTAATTTCCGTTTGTGTTGAGCGTTAAGAACGAAATTCGTTTGTTGCAAGATATAGAGCCCGTTGTGCAATGTACCAAGTAGATGAGCAATTCCACACCTCATCAAATAAAAGCAATTTTTATTGATTTTGAACTCATAACCACTATTGTCCAACAATGGAATGGAAATGATGTTCTTAATCATACTAGGTACAAAATAAACCTGCTCTAATTCTATGCTAATGGTATCACTAATCACTAAAGTGGCGGATCCTACTGCTTCTGCCGAGATGGCCTTGCCATTTCCAAGCTTCAGGATCATGTCCCCGCTACTTAGTTTTCTGCTTCTTTTCAGCACCTGCAAATCATTGCAAATGTGAGCTCCACAGCCGGTATCCAATACCCAAGAGGCAGAATTAGTGACCATATTAACCTCAATCACATATATACCTTGGTTTGAGAAGAGTTTGGGGCACTCTCTCTTCCAATGCCCTTTCTCACGGCAGTTGATACATATGTCATAAGCCTTTGACTGTTGCTTGGAGACAACCTTTCCCTTTCCTTTGCCTTTCCCTCTTTGGCAATGGGAACACTCTGAGTGTTCGTAGCTGCTATGACGGCTTTTCCCTTCTCCTTCTTCTTTTTTCAAAGTCCGGCACCCTTGCCTTTCGTCTTGGAAGTTGAAGTACCTCCAAACAATACCGAAGGCGTGGACTTCTTAGTCGTTGCCTCGTATTGCACCAACATATTGATCAACTCATGAATGCCCTTCTCAAGTGCATTCATGTTATAGTTGACGATAAATTGGTCGAAGGAGGGTGGGAGTGACTGAAGGATCACATCTATGTACGTTTCGTTATCGAGACCTGCCTTTAGGTCCTCGAGCTTTTCCACTAGGGTAAGCATTTTAACCCCATGCTCTTGTACAGAGGATCCTTCTGTCATTTTTGTTCCAAAGAACGCCTTGGTCGCGACATACCTAGTATGCCGGTCCGGGACTCCATAGCAATCCTTGAGGCGAGTCATAATGGAAGGGACATCGTCTAGCCTTTCATATTGCTTCTGAATCTCATTGGTCATCGAAGCAAGTATGACGCTACGGACCTTCCGGTTATCCTTATGCCAAGTCTCGAACGTCTCACGTTCTTCTGGCGTGGATCCTTCCGGCAAGGTCCTAGGGAGAGGCTCGTCCATGACGTAGCCTTGGTTCTCGTAATCTAGGACTATCCTGAGATTGCGCAACCAGTCGTTGTAATTTGTTCCATTGAATTTGTTTGTCTCAAGAATGGTTGATAGTGGGTTCTTAGACATTTTTAAATCTACATTTAGAAAACAACGCGCGATTAGCAGAAAATAAAAGACGGTGGTTTGATGAAACAATTAAATGCTTGGTCTTTAGTCATTTAATCCTCCCACTATTTATACGAAAACACGGTACTCTCAAACGTGATTTTCGGGAAATCCCTTTCCTAGTGGGCTTGGGATCCACAGCGATTTTTCCCATACCCGCTTTTACGATTCGCATGGAAAAGATCCTGTGGGAGGTATTCCATACCATTCTCGTTCCACGAGATTCCCAATATTATTGCCTCACCTTTTGCATGATCCCGAGGACTCCAAGCGAATCATGCTAATTGGGCGTTAGACCCGACCCAATCGACCGAGCCACAGACCCACTAGTACCCCCACGACTCGTGAGACAGTTAACAGCAGCCCATTTTTCGTTCATGACACAGTGCAGCTTCTTTTAAGTACAATAACGTGCCACGACTCGTGAGACCACGCTATTGACCTAAAACAGCTTCCTCACTATGCCACGGATTGGAAGGCATGGACGAAACTCCTAGAGTTCATGTCCACTTTATCTAGGGTCTAATATTTCAACATTGGTCCAACCAATGTGAGAGTAGTGAATGACCGAGATCTCATAATATATATGCATACATTCATCCATAATGCATAAATAAAATCCATCCATAGCAGTTATATGATAAATAAAAACACCATTCATCCATCATAATAACCACATGCAAAATTAAAGCCTAGCACGCCCCTGTGGGATGATCACAGCCCGAATCCTATGCGATCCACTGAGCCCGCAGTGGATCTATGGTCAATCTAGGGTTGGTCCTATACTATTACAATAATAGTAACCCAATCATCATGCTGATGGCCTTGGTCTCTTTTCTCTTTTTTCACTTCATGGAAAACTCCAAGGGACCTCCGGTCTGGGCTCTCCATGTGGTCCTTCCTTCTTCTCCACCAATTACAAAAAGAAACCTCACTCCTAGTCTACTCTCATTACATATTAAAAAATAGAAAACCCCAGCGAAAAACCGGGGGGAGTACATAAGGAGGGAGGTAGAAAGCCTTATTATTCCAAGGCACTAGAAAGAGAGAAGGAGAAAGCAGTTAAAGAGGCACACAGGCCCAACAGAAATTTAAACCATACATCCGGTCTAGGGCTCGTGATCATCCATTTCCATCCAACACACATAATCACATGATCCAATCACATAATTACAATATACCAATAATTCATGATTTCCAATCATAATATCCAAAACAGAAATAAATGATCATGTGCGCAACGTGTGAAAATAAAACACAAATATTGGTAATAATATTTTTCTCGTTTTAGGAAAACCTTTCCTCATTATTTTAAGTAAAATAACCCGGGATTCCAAATCCAATTTATTTTACTCCTAAATAATGTCTTTTAGGAATTTAGGCAAAATTGAACCCAAAAAACGAATTTTTTCAGAATTAATTTCCAAAATTAAAACTGAAAGTAAATAAAAAAAAAAAAAAATAATACTAGGGTTTCAAAAACCCTAGCTGCAGCAGCCGCCGGCCGGCCCCGTTCGCGCAGGGCAGCAGGCCCAGCCTGCCGCCCCTGCGCGCACGCAGGCACTGCCTGGCCGGGCGCGCGCGCGCAGGCCCCTTGCCTGCGTGCGCGCGCGCCTGGCCGGCAGCGCGCTGCGCGGCCTGGTGTTCCGGCAGGCCGTCGCGCGCGCAGGCTCCTCTGCCTCGCGCGCGCCGGCCTGCTGGTCGCCAGCCGCGGCCTGCGCTGTGCGAAGTGCGCGCGCGCAGACGCGCACTGGGCGCCCGCCGGGCGCGTGCGCGCAGACGCCTCCGTCTGCGTGCGCGCGCGCCCCTGGCAGCGCGCCTGGTGCCCGTCCGCACGCGGGCTCTCCGCCCGACAGCCTTGCGTGCGTGCGCGCGCATGAGCGCGCCTACCGGCCACAGCGCAGACACCCTCGTCTGCCCGCGCGCGCGCCTGGAGGCGCCCCCTTGCGCGCGCGCTGCCCTGCGCGACCGGCTGGGCGGGCGCGCGCAGGCTACCCTGCCTGCGCGCGTCTGCCCTGCGGCAGCGCTCGGCTGCGCGCGGCCAGCCTTCCCGGCTGGCCGGCTGTGGCGTTTCTCGTTTTCAGTTCAATTTTTCCCTCCGTTTCCCAAGAAAAACAGAAAAATACCAACATTCAGAATTTCACACGAATTAAAAGCAATAAAACAACATGCTTTAATAATCAAGAAAATCAAGATTCAATTAAAACATGCTAGATCACGTTTTCATGCTTAAAACGCACATAAACCCTAGGCCTATACACCGAACCGGGCTCTGATACCACTGAAAGAAATTGTGGATCGTCCCGGGAAAAGCGCGAATGCGGAAGCGCGGTATAATTAAAATTAAATATGGAATTTAAACATGCTTTTAAATTAAAGAACACGTTTCAAAGGGTGTGCCTTTGAAATTTCCCGGGTGTTCGGTGTATCTCATGAATAATAAAACATAAAAGATCATGGAGGCCATAGGGTTGAAAATAAAAGAGGACGAAAATCTAAAACGAGACCTACCCGTTGTCGTTTTCGTCTTCAACGGCTACACGCGTTGTTCCCGTTTTGCACCAAGATCTCGTTCTTGAGACCCTCCAAATCGTGACACACGATCCACCCATGTATCTTGCACGTCGTGCTAGCAACGACAAGTTTATATTTTGGAGTGGATGAATCAACAACACATTATGAATTAATGGTATTGATTCATCAAGTTCTAATGTTCCAAGAACAAGAGAACTAAGAGAAAATAATTTTCTTGGAGTGTGTGAGAGAGAGAGGCGGACGAGATAGAGGGGAGAGAGAGCCGAGTTGTGTGTGTGTGTTGTGTGTGTGTTGGAGTTTCATCATCATCCAACTTGTAGGATGCTAGGGTTTATATATCTAATCCTCTTTAAACTCCTCTTTCAAGAACTCTATTTTGACTAGGATTTTGACCTAGTCAAAGTCCTAGTTCCTAGCCATCCATCTCTCCCATTGAATAATTTAAAACCTATTTAAATATTTCCCAAGAGGCTAAAATAAATATAAATATTATTTAAGCCATTAAATAATCCCTTTGATAAATCTAATTTATCAATTTAATTCCTTATATCTAATAGAAGGAATTATTTCTCCAAGAAAAATAAAGGACCGGATTAAATCCAATTTAATCATTCCTTCACTCCAATATTTAATTCCCAATTAAATATCTAATGTGAGTGGATAGTGTGTGACTCTTTAGGTTCACCTTTCAGCTAGACTTGGTCGGATTCCTAGAATCCTTCCGTTACCATGGTGAAAGAAATTGTGGATCGTCCCGGGAAAAGCGCGAATGCGGAAGCGCGGTATAATTAAATATAAATGCGGAATTTAAACATGCTTTTAAATTAAAACACGTTTCAAAAGGGTGTGCCTTTGAAATTTCCGAGCGTTCGGTGTATCTCATGAACGAATAACATAAAATAAATCATGGAGGCCATAGGGTTGGAAATTAAAGAGAGGACGAAAAATTAAAACGAGACCTACCCGTTGTCGTTTTCGTCTTCAACGGCTACAAAGCGTTGTTCCCCGTTTTGCACCAAGATCTCGTCTTGAGACCCTCCAAATCGTGACACACGATCCACCCACGTATCTTGCACGTCGTGCTAGCAACGAACAAGTTTATGTTTTTGGAGTGATGAATCAATAACACATTATGGATTAATGGTATTGATTCATCAAGTTTTTAATGTTCCAAGGACAAAAAGAACCAAGAAAATATTTCTTGGAGAGGGAGAGAGAATCGGACGAGAGAGGAGGGAGAGAGATCCGTGTGTGTGTGTTGTAGTGTGTGTGTTGGAGTTTCATCATCCTACAACTTGTAGGATGCTAGGGGTTTATATAGAAGAGGAGTTTAATCCTCTTTAAACTCCTCTTTTAAGAACTCTAATTTGACTAGGGATTTTGACCTAGTCAAAGTCCTAGTCAAAGTAGTGTTTTTGACCTAGTCAAAACAATCCTAGCCATCCATCTCTCCCATTGATCTCAACCGTTGATTTAATTTAATTTAATGGAATATTTAAAACCTATTTAAATATTTCCAAGAGGCTAAATAAAAAAATATATATAAAATATTATTTTAAGCCCATTAAATAAATCCCTTTGATAAATCTAATTTATCAATTTAATTCCTTATATCTAATAGAAGGAATTATTTCTCCAAGAAAAATAAAGGACCCGATTAAATCCAATTTAATTCATTCCTTCACTCCAATATTTAATTCCTAATTAAATATCTAAATGTGTGTGGATAGTGTGTGACTCTTTAGGTTCACCTTTCAGCTAGACTTGGTCGGATTCCTAGAATCCTTCCGTTACCATGGGTGGCCATCTAGCAACGGTCCATGGCACTAGAGACTAGGTGAAATATTCAGGGATGAACATTTAGGCTCTAACAGTACACTTGTCCTTCTGTCTTCGGTCTCATCACTTAGAGTCTAGGGCACGGAAAATGCAGGTACCCATTTTGGACCTAAGTGTCGGTCTGTCCTCACTAAACGCCGCAAGGGAATCCTTCCCTTCTGTTCAGTCACTGTGGCCACAGTTTTAGGGACAAGACCTAGAGTATACATGAGACTCAACTGCCAAAACCTATTGACAGGAGACAGATCCTTTCTTGGAAACTACTGTCACTTTGCACACCAGAACTGCACTAGACATGGCTTATGACTACCAAAGAGAATTTCTGGCAATCTCTCACCATATCTAAGATACAGCCCTGATGTACAGGTAAACTCAGCAATTCCTCAAGTCAAAGGACTTGACCTGTACCGTTGGAACCGGGAATACACGTCATACCTTGCTGACCATACTCAAGGTCCTCCGTAAGACGGTTCCCCGCGAGTCACCTCAGTCAGCTGCGTCCTCGCATGCTAACCCACTAACACTGCTTAGACGACCCTCGTCACCCGTCGATGAAACACGACAGCAGGTGCTTAGTGCAAGTCTCAAATGGAATCCCGGTACCATTTTCGGGATTTCCTTGACTTGGAAATTTCCGGACTGATTCGGGAAGACTGATTCCATGGACCTACTCCAAGCGTAGTCCCAGTCCCCGAAATTGATTCTCAGTCCGTGGGCTTTGTTTGCATAGTGAACAGATATGGAAAAGTGAACACAAACAAAGTGATGCCAAATGAAATTCACTTCTTTATTCATCAATGATTTATCAAAACACCCATAATTGTCTAGACATAGGTTACATATACCCGCCAAAATTGGCTTACATGGTCACCTATTCTAACACTATCTATTCACTACGCAAACAAAGCCCATGGACTGAAAACCCATGTTCGGGGACTGGGACTACGCTGGAGGTAGGTCCATGAAATCAGTCCCGCCGAATCAATCCGGAAATCTCCAATAAGGAATCTCGAAAATGGGTACTGAGATTCCCCTTAAGACTGCACTAAGCATCTGCTGTCGTTATTTCATCGACGGGTGAAAGGTCGTCTTATTGTTAGTGGGTTAGCCTGCTAGGGAGCAACTGACTGAGGGTGACTCGCGGGGAACCGTCTTACAGAGGACCTTGATTAGGGTCAGAAAGTATGACGTGTATTCTTCCAACGGTACAGGCCAAGTCCTTTGACTTAGAACTGCTGAGTTTACCTGTTATATCAGGTCTGTATCTTAGATATGGTGAGAGATTTGCAAGAACACTTGAGTAGTCATAAGCGATGTCTAGGAAGTAACAGTAGTTTCCAAGAAAGGATCTGTCTTCCTGTCAAAATTGGACAGTTGCTCACGTATGCTCTGTGTCTTGTCCCTACTGTGGCCACAGTAACTGATTTCTCTTGCGCGTTTAGTAAGGACAGGGTCGATAGGTACTTTCATTTTCCGTTGCCGTTAGACCCTTAGTGGTGAGACCGTAGACAGAAAGACAAGTGTACTGTTTAGCCCTAAATGTTCATCCCTTGAAGTTTCACCTAGTCTCTAGTGCCATGGACCGTTTGATAGATGGCCACCCATGGTAACGGATGGATTCTAGTCCGACCAAGTCTGCTGGGTGAACCTAAAGGAGTCAGTATTTAATTTAGAATTAAATATTGGAGAAAAGGAATTGATTAAATTGTATTTAATCATTTTCTTGGAGAATTAATTCCTATTACTTGAGGAATAATATAATAAATTAGATTTATTAGAGGATTAATTAATAGGCATAGAATAAACATTTATAATTTATTATATTTATTATTTGGCCTTTTGGAATATTTAATAGGATTTAAATATTCCATTAAATTTAAATTTAATGGTTGAGATTGAAAGGGAGAGATAAGATGGCTAGGAGTAATGACTAGGTCAATACTACTTTGACTAGGACTTTGACTAGGTCAATCCTAGTCAAAATAGACTCTTTAGAGTTGGATTTTAAAGAGATTAAACTAAGGCACTCAACGACCCGGGGTCGATTTTGAAGATACCTACTCGCCAGTAGCATGGCTAAGTCCATTCGGATCCTGCTCGCCATAGCAGCATGTATGACTATGAGATATGGTTAGATACGTGAAAAACGGCCTTCCTTTTCGTTGAGGAAGAGATCTATATGGATCAGCCGGAGGGTTTCACAGTCACCGGAGAGGAACAGAAGGTCTGTCGTCTCCAGAAGTTCCATCTATTCAACAAGCATCCCAAAGGTTGAACATTTGCTTTGATGAAGTAATACGGGGCTATGACTTCATCAAGAACGAATCTGACCCTTGTGTATACAAGAAGGATAGTGGGAGCTGTATAGTGTTCCTAGTACTTATGTGGATGACATCTACTCATTCGCAATCACGTTAGAATGTTGGGAACACAAAGCATGGTGTTAGAATAGGTGACCAGAAAGCCAATTGGGATTGGCGGTTTTGGGTACTATTTAGCAATCTTTATTGACTTGATGAATATAGTAAGTATTCATCCGTGGCACTATGTGTTTGTTGTGCTTACTGATTACGTTAAACGATGTTTTAACGTCACAACAAATGCCCACAGACCAATTGTATAACCCATGTAGTTGGGCTGCGCATTGGATGGCAGCTATGAAACCAACTTCTGAGGGTTGGTCTGGAATGTTCCAAGTCGAGGACCTCGAGACAGGGCATCGAGGGTCCTACAGAGACTTGCACTAAGGATTGCATTCATTGGATGAGTGCCGTGTTTCATCGGCGACAGACGTTGGACGTCTATGCAATATTAGTGGGTTATTGACGTGGGTGTTAGCTGACTGAACTGACTCGCGGGAATCGTCATATGGAAGCCTTGGAGGCTTAGTCGGTATGACTGGAATTCTCGGCTCCGATAGTACGAGATTAGTCCTCGGACTTGAGGAATCATGGCAGTCACATGCATATGAAGGTTGTATCTAGGGTCTGGCAAGAGATGCCCGTATCTGGGATACGTTCATCATAAGCCTCATCCAGTGCAGTCGGAATATGTATTGAGGACGGTGGATTCCAAGATAGGATCCGTCACCTGTCAGTATATGACAGTCGAGTCTCCTATGCGCTCTGAGACGGTTTAAGCTCTTTAAGTCTGTGGCCACAGCGATTGGTCGAGTAGGGAAATGGTTTCCTACGTCGATCAATAGAGCAAACGCGTCTCGAGTTATTGAGCATAGTTGTCTAGTCCAGGATGGGAACCGACGCCAAATTCCATGCCCTAGACTTAGACCGGGAGACGGATGATGGAAGGACCGTACTCGTATGGTAATCGAGAGCCTAAATGTTCACGCCAACATTCACCTAGTCTCTTAGTGCCATGGACCGTTGCTAGACGGCCACCCATGGTGACGGGCGTTTTCCGATTAATGGTTAATTGGAAAATAGTTAATTAAATTGGATTTAACCAATTGTGTTGGACACAAGCCCAAGTCTAGCTGAGGGTGAACCTAAAGAGTCACACACAAATCACTATGGAATTGGTTAGAATTAATTTGGAATTAATTCTAGAAGAAGCGAATTAATTTAATTGGATTAAATTAATTCAAGGAGAAAAAATAAAATGATTGGATCATTTATTGGGAAATCCATTTGATGGATGGTCCAAGAATTAATTAATTGGATTAGTTAATTTTTGGACTTAGAACCTTTAAATTAATTGGATTAATTTATCGGGTTTTCGATTAATTAATTGATTGGATCAATTAATTAGAGTTCGGACTTATGTTTATTTAATTGGATTAAAATAAACTTATGGGCATCAATTAGATTGAGATTAATTGGATTAATTAATGCCCAATGGACTTTGTTTGGACTTAATTTAATTAGATTAAATAAAAGTCTAAGACTAGTAGTCCTAGTCCATGGAAAAATTCAATTTATAGCAAATGAAGGAAGAATTAAAATCTTCCACATGTGAGGCACATGTGACCAGCCTTTGTATGATTTTGTGGGTGGTTTTATTTGCTATAATGGTGCATGGTTATGTAGATAATGGTGTGTGTATGTAGGTTACTTTGGAAGTTGACAAGAGAAGTTGAATTTTGAATTCAACAACTCTACTTACACAAAACCATTCACATAACTTGCATGCTATGTCTTGCACGAAATTTCCATCAAGAAACTCTCCAAAAACCTCTGAAAATTTCTCCTTTTTTGTGTTCATACCTTTTGGAAAGGTTTGAACTAAAACATTCCAAAAAGCACTAATCAATAGTGTTGTTTTGGATTGTTTTTTTTCTTCTTCTTTTCTCTACTTCTATCTAGCAATAGATTAGAGATATACATTCCATAGTGTGGTGTGGACAAATTAGAGGGATTCTAATTTGGATCCTCAAGTGAACGGAAGGAGAAACGGAAAGGGAACAACGCTAGAAACAAACCGGTTCTACGTGCAACGAACATAAGGTTGGTTTTCTTTATGTTTTCATGTATCTTTTGTTTACTTCCTTTAGCCATATGTCCAGCATTCTTCTCCTCTTTATTTTATGCTTTGACAAACACCGAACGCCCGGGAACTTCAAAGGGAACACCCCTTTGAACCCGTTTAAATTTATGCTTTTAAATTAACGTTTTTACGCTTCCGTT
Source organism: Sesamum alatum (assembly GCA_034509735.1). Classification (NCBI taxonomy): domain Eukaryota; kingdom Viridiplantae; phylum Streptophyta; class Magnoliopsida; order Lamiales; family Pedaliaceae; genus Sesamum; species Sesamum alatum. Next base: position 131,670 of record JACGWO010000024.1, read on the forward strand.
GCGTTCCCGGGCCGTACCCGATTCTTTCAGTGGTATCAGAGCCCGGTTCGGTGTTGTGGCTATAGGAATTACATGTTATTATGTGTTAAGCATGAAGAACATGTTTAAATTGCTTTTGGAAAGCATGATTTATGGCTTTAATGCATGATAATATGTGTAGAAAATATGTGTTAATTTTGCTTTTGAAATTATGGATATCCATGCATTTTTGAGAATTGGATTTTCTGTAAATGCATGTTTAATTTCAGTTTTTATAGCAGAAGTTTAAAATAAATAAAAAAAAAAAAAAAAGAAAAAAGTGAAAAAACGGTGCCGGCGCCCGGCAGGGGCAGCAGGCGCGCGCCCGCGCGCGCAGGCAGGGGCGCCTGCGCGCGGGCGCGCGCGCGCGGCCGGCAGGCGTGCGCGGGCGTCCGCCCGTGCGCGCTGCTGGGCGTGCGCGCGCGCGCCTGCTGCTGCACGCGGGCGGCCGCGCGCGCGCACGGCCGTCTGGGACGGCCGGCCGGCAGCACTGTTTTGTGCCGTTTTTGCCGTTTTTCCGGAAAATTGGATTTTCCTGATTTCTGCTAGTTTTCTGAAATTATTAATTTTGGCATATTTTTAATTTTGGTTAAATTGGATTTTCTAAAATTATTTTTTTTTATGCCTTAGATTATTTTGGAAATGGTTTCCAAACAAAAAAAAAAAATTGTACATTGGATGTATAGTTGATATCCATATTTTTAATTGCATTATTAATATGATATTTTCTGCATTTTATTATGTTTATTGTTTTAGATATTGGATATCTATTTATAAATGCATGGGATGTATTTATTTGTTGGCATGTTTATATTTGATATAAATGTGCTTTATTGTTGTTTATTTGATAAACAATAAGGATGATCACTAGCCCATTGACCTATGTATGGTTTATATTTTTTGTTGGGTGAGGCCTGCGTGCCTCTTTGTTTTTCTCTTCTCTCTATCGTTTTTAGCCTTGGAATAATAAGGCTTCTTCCTCTCTTTTAATGTACTCCCCCGACTTATGATTGGGGTTTCTTTTAAGTTGTAATGAGAGTAGATTAGACTGTGAGGCTTTATTTTATTAAATGTAAGCTTCCAAGAGATGAAGGTCCGGTGGACGGAGCCCACGGTGGAAGGTCAAGAAGAACAAAGAAGGATTTACAAGGCCCCATTAGAATGATAAATGGGATGTAAAAAATTGTAATAGTGTAGGCTTACCCTAGATTGACCATAGATCCACTGCGGGCTCAGTGGATCACTTAGGAACGGGCTTGTGATTATCCTAACAGGGGCGTGCTAGGCTTGTTTTGCATGTGTTTAATGTTTTAATGCTTTGATGTATGATGTGTTTGGAATGCATTATTTACATTAAATGTTTAAAACTTGAGCATGCAAAGTACTAATAATGATGAGGTCTCGGTCTTAATAAACTATAACTCTCACTTGGATGGTCCAAGTAAATATTAGGCCCAAAATGGAATTAAAATCAAATGGTTTGATTATTCCAAGCCTTCCATCCATAGCAATGTAGTGAGGAAGCTACTTTCACCCATTCGTGGTCTCACGAGTCGTGGCACGTTTGGAATGAAAGAAAGCTGCACTGTTGTTATGAACGAATGGAATATACTCCTATTTCCCTGTCTCACGAGTCGTGGGGGGCGATAGTTGAGATATTCATTTGGTTGATGGGTCGGGCCTAACGCTAAGTAACATGATTCGCTTGGAGTCCTTGGGATCATGTGAAGAGGCGAGGCAAAATATCTTGGGGATCTCATTGGATGAGAATGGTATTGGATACCTCCCACAAAGCCTTTCCCATGTGAATCGTAAAAGCGGGGCATGGAGAATTGCGTTTGTGGACTCCGAGCCCACTAGGAAATGGTTTCCCGAAAACCCTACTTGAGAGTGGTGGGCTTTTTGAAGAAATAGTGGGAGGGGTTAATGACTAAAGACCAAGTCTTAACTTGAATTCTATATTATAATAATCTACTAAATTTCTGCTTTACATTTTTGAATGTAGATGTCTAAGAATCCGCTCGCTGTAATTTTTGAGACTAATAAATTTAACGGAACAAACTATAACGATTGGCTGCGAAATCTGAGGATTGTCCTAGATTTTGAAAACTAGGCTTACGTTCTGGATAAGCCACTTCCTCGGGTCTTGCCGGAGGGGTCCTCGTCAGAAGAGCGTTTGACGTTCAATGAATGACAGGAGGACAACCGCAAGGTCCGCAGCATCATACTGGAATCCATGACTAATGAGATCCAGAAACAGTATGATCGGCTGGATGATGTCAGCTCGATAATGCTCCGCATGAAAGATGTTTATGCGGTACCGGACCAGCATATTAGATATGCTGCGACGAAGGCATTTTTCGGAGCTAAGATGACAGAAGGGTTTTCTGTACACCAGCATGGAGTGATGATGCTATCCCTAGTGGAGAAGCTCAAAGACCTCCGAGCTGATCTTGAAAAAGAAACGTACATCGACGTGATCCTTCAGTCTCTTCCTCCCTCTTTTGACCCGTTTATCGTGAACTATAACATGAATGGGCTTGAAAAAGACCTTCATGAGTTGATAAACATGTTGGTCCAGTACGAGGCAACGATTGAAAAGTCTGCGCCGTCGGTATTGGTTGGGGAGGCTTCGACCTCAAGAGCGAAAGGCAAAGGGGCCGGACGCTGGAGGAGGAAGAAGGGTAAGACAGAATCAGCCGCTGCAAGCGGCACAGAGCGCTCCTGTTGCCATGCTGGGCATGGGCAAAGGAAAGAGGAAGGCGGTTCGGCAGTCAAGGATTGCAAAAGATGTTTGCATATATTGTCGTGAAAAAGGGCATTGGAAGAGGGAGTGTCCTAAACTCCTCTCCAACCAAGGTACATTTGATTTGAGCTTTAACATGATTACTATTCTACTTCTTGGGTATTGGATACCAGTTGTAGAGCTCATATCTGCAAATGGTTTGCAGGAAATGGGAAGGAGTAGAAGGCTAAGACGGAGATGGTTCTAAAGCTAGGCAATGGCTGGGTTGTTGCTGCAATTGCTATGGGACCAATTAGGCTTAGCCAGTGATCATGTTAGGATAGAGTTGATAGGACACAATTATGTAACCTAGCATGATCAAAATTATGTTTTTCTATTGTTGGACAATAAGGATTACATGTTTTTGATCAATGAAAGCTTCTTTTATTTGACAAAGAATGAATATTCTTGTCTGCTAGGTTGTTTGCATAATTGTTTCAATACTATCCCATAATTAGATTATGAATGCTCAAAACAAATGATGAAATGGATAATCAAGATAAACTCACAGATTTGGCATGCAAAGCTAGGTCACATTCCTCTAGATAGGATAAGGAGGTTAGTAGATTCAAGGAGTCTAGAAATAGACAATTTGAGCCTGCTAGCTTGCAAGTCCTTCCTGAGCAGGAAGATGGCCAAGAAGCTCTTTGTAGGACAAAGTATGCTTGCTAGTGGTCTGTTGGATTGGATCCAGTCAGACATCTGTGGGTCACTGAGTACACAAGACCAGTAGAGGGTTCACAAGTCTAAGGGCCTTTGGAAGGCTCAGGGAATTAGATTTGAAGTGGGAATCAAACTGGTTGCAAAATTAACCTTCGATTGGATCGAGTGGTGTGTATTTAGTGTGAGCTCTTGATGTATCTAAATGGGAATGGAATTCTCACTCAGTGGAATTCTTCCTGGAACGCCACAATTGAACGACGTCTCTGATAAAGGAGGAATCGAACCTTGTTGGACATGGTTCGATCGGTGTTTTCACTGAACTACCTTGGCCCATCTGGGCGTGTTCTTAAGACAGTGGCCAAGTTGTAAAACATGGAACTTTCTAAAGATCGTGGCCCAGACGCCATATTGGATATGGCATGGCAAGCCTGTATCTTACAAAGTACTTGAGTATGTAGGATGGTCTTGCATACGTCAAGGGACTAGTGGGAGGCAAACTAGGTCTGCGCAGGTTCATGTGTTGTCCTAAGGGAAATTGGATTTCAAAGGATAACGGTGTAAGGAGTAGCTCCTTGAGGAATCAAGTAGAGCGACACCTCAGTATGATATAGCAAACATCATTTGTAATCAAGTTTTTCCTACTGACTATATTCCAGTCCTCATAAGGATGACCAGAATATCCTAGATACCTGAGAGGTACAGGTTTCTGGGTCAGTCCTGTCAATTGGATTATAATCCAAAAGACATAAGGAGAAGCAATGTTGGACATTGGATTGAATCAATGGCTTGGAGCCATGGAATTCGACATGGAATTCAAACTAGGTTTGAAACTCTATGTAACTGGAATATTCGTTTTGATGAGTTCATGTGGGGTATGACTCGATCAGTAACGAGCTTTGAGGGTCAGTGGGAGTTTAGTTGTGTTCCTAATGTTTAAGTGTGTAACGTCTTATTCCTTTGGAATGAATTTAAGATGTTAGGAAACACTGAAACACAGACGTTGTTCACGCAATTCTCCATGAAAGGAATTGGATTCCTATATATAGGGTTAAGCTGTCCAAGACTCAGTCAGGTTGACTGATGAGGAAGCTTAGATGTTTGACATCCCCTACGTCTTTGCCGTAGGCAACATGGGTATGTTGTATGGTGCATTGGACCTGATGTTGTGTATGCTTTCAGCATAACGACAGAAATCGGGTGTGTACCGAGGAGGCAGTAGACTGCTGTTGATAACAGTCTTTTATACCTGAATAAGGATTAAAGAAGTGTTCTTGATGCAAGTTCAATGGAGAGTTGATTCTGGAAGGCTATAGCGATACTAGCTTCCAGGATCATGTGAATCATATCTAGTCTCATTATGAACATATATTCAGGCTTAATGGTAAGGTGGTGGCTTGGAAAGGTTTCAAGCGGGACACCACGACGGACCATGAAAGTTGAATGTATGGCAACTTTAGAAGTTGCTCCGGAGAGTGGTTTGGATGAAAAACTACATCCAATGGTTGGGTGTGGTGCCTAGCACGTGCTAGCCAGTAGTTACCTTGGAGGATAACAACATGGCTGTAGCGCAAGCTATAGGACCGAGATCTCATCATGGATCCAGGAAAATTCTTAGACAGTACCATCTGCTTGGAGCAATGGTATGAAGAGGTGACGTGCGGTTGGACCGCATCATCTTGGCAGAAATAAGGTAGACCCGTGAGACCGAGCCGGATATCGCAGATTACTCATGCTCAGATAAGTCTGAGCAACATGGGTGATTGGCTTTAGGTCAAGTGGGAGATTGTTAGAATAGGTGACCAGAAAGCCAATTGGATTGGCGGTTTTGGATACTATTTAGCAATCTTTATTGACTTGATGAATATAGTAAGTATTCATCCGTGGCACTATGTGTTTGTTGTGCTTACTGATTACGTTAAACGATGTTTTAAACGTCACAACAAATGCCCACAGACCAATTGTATAACCCATGTAGTTGGGCTGCGCATTGGATGGCAGCTATGAAACCAACTTCTGAGGGTTGGTCTGGAATGTTCCAAGTCGAGGACCTCGAGACAGGGCATCGAGGGTCCTACAGAGACTTGCACTAAGGATTGCATTCATTGGATGAGTGCCGTGTTTCATCGGCGACAGACGTTGGACGTCTATGCAATATTAGTGGGTTAGTTGACGTGGGTGTTAGCTGACTGAACTGACTCGCGGGAATCGTCATATGGAAGCCTTGGAGGCTTTAGTCGGTATGACTGGAATTCTCGGCTCCGATAGTACGAGATTAGTCCTCGGACTTGAGGAATCATGGCAGTCACATGCATATGAAGGTTGTATCTAGGGTCTGGCAAGAGATGCCCGTATCTGGGATACGTTCATCATAAGCCTCATCCAGTGCAGTCGGAATATGTATTGAGGACGGTGGATTCCAAGATAGGATCCGTCACCTGTCAGTATATGACAGTCGAGTCTCCTATGCGCTCTGAGACGGTTTAAGCTCTTTAAGTCTGTGGCCACAGCGATTGGTCGAGTAGGGAATGGTTTCCTACGTCGATCAATAGAGCAAACGCGTCTCGAGTTATTGAGCATAGTTGTCTAGTCCAGGATGGGAACCGACGCCAAATTCCATGCCCTAGACTTAGACCGGGAGACGGATGATGGAAGGACCGTACTCGTATGGTAATCGAGAGCCTAAATGTTCACGCCAACATTCACCTAGTCTCTAGTGCCATGGACCGTTGCTAGACGGCCACCCATGGTGACGGGCGTTTTCCGATTAATGGTTAATTGGAAAATAGTTAATTAAATTGGATTTAACCAATTGTGTTGGACACAAGCCCAAGTCTAGCTGAGGGTGAACCTAAAGAGTCACACACAAATCACTATGGAATTGGTAGAATTAATTTGGAATTAATTCTAGAAGAAGCGAATTAATTTAATTGGATTAAATTAATTCAAGGAGAAAAATAAATGATTGGATCATTTATTGGGAAATCCATTTGATGGATGGTCCAAGAATTAATTAATTGGATTAGTTAATTTTTGGACTTAGAACCTTTAAATTAATTGGATTAATTTATCGGGTTTCGATTAATTAATTGATTGGATCAATTAATTAGAGTTCGGACTTATGTTTATTTAATTGGATTAAATAAACTTATGGGCATCAATTAGATTGAGATTAATTGGATTAATTAATGCCCAATGGACTTTGTTTGGACTTAATTTAATTAGATTAAATAAAAGTCTAAGACTAGTAGTCCTAGTCCATGGAAAAATTCAATTTATAGCAAATGAAGGAAGAATTAAAATCTTCCACATGTGAGGCACATGTGACCAGCCTTTGTATGATTTTGTGGGTGGTTTTATTTGCTATAATGGTGCATGGTTATGTAGATAATGGTGTGTGTATGTAGGTTACTTTGGAAGTTGACAAGAGAAGTTGAATTTTGAATTCAACAACTCTACTTACACAAAACCATTCACATAACTTGCATGCTATGTCTTGCACGAAATTTCCATCAAGAAACTCTCCAAAAACCTCTGAAAATTTCTCCTTTTTGTGTTCATACCTTTTTGGAAAGGTTTGAACTAAAACATTCCAAAAAGCACTAATCAATAGTGTTGTTTTGGATTGTTTTTTCTTCTTCTTTTCTCTACTTCTATCTAGCAATAGATTAGAGATATACATTCCATAGTGTGGTGTGGACAAATTAGAGGGATTCTAATTTGGATCCTCAAGTGAACGGAAGGAGAAACGGAAAGGGAACAACGCTAGAAACAAACCGGTTCTACGTGCAACGAACATAAGGTTGGTTTTCTTTATGTTTTCATGTATCTTTTGTTTACTTCCTTTAGCCATATGTCCAGCATTCTTCTCCTCTTTATTTTATGCTTTGACAAACACCGAACGCCCGGGAACTTCAAAGGGAACACCCCTTTGAACCCGTTTAAATTTATGCTTTAAATTAACGTTTTTTACGCTTCCGTTGCGTTCCCGGGCCGTACCCGATTCTTTCACATGGTTGCCAACCAAGTTTTCCATGAAGGACTTGGGTGAAGCCTCCTACATCCTAGGCATCCAGACCGCAGGGACAGATCCAAAAGGATGTTAGGGGTCACCCAAAACTCGTATATAGAGAAAGTTGTAAAGAGATATCGAATGGACAACTCCAAACGAGGATTCCTTCCCATGAGGCATGGGATCAAGTTATCCAAGAAACAGTCCCCGCAGACTGATGAGGAACTTGAAAGGATGAAAGTCATCCCCTATGCTTCTGCCGTAGGTAGCATCCAATATGCAGTCAACTGCACCAGGCCTGACATAGCTTACGCTTTGAGCGTGACAAGCAGATATCAGTCCTGTGCAGGAGAGGCATATTGGAATATTGTTAAGGGCATCCTTAAGTACCTAAGGAGAACTAAGGAAATGTTCTTAGTCTATGGCAATGGAGAACTGATTCTGGAAGGCTTTAGCGACGCTAGCTTCCAGTCTGATGACGATGATGCCAAGTCTCAAACGTGTTACGTATTCAAACTCAATGGAGGAGTAGTAGCTTGGAAAAGTTCCAAGCAAGCAACCACTGCTGACTCCACTACAGAGGCTGAATACATGCAGCTTCAGAAGCGGCCAAGGAAGCGGTTTGGTTGAGAAACTACATCCAAGAGTTGGGTGTGGTGCCTAGCATCACCGAGCCCGTTGTCATCTTTTGTGATAACAATGGTGCAATATGTTAGAATAGGCGACCATGTAGCCAATCTTGGCGGGCAAAATGTAACCTATGTATAGACAATTTCAGTGTTTTGATAAAACTATTAATCAATAAAGAAGTGAAATTCATTCTGGCATTACTTTGTTTGCGTTCACTTTACTGCTTCATCTATCTGTTCACTACACAAACAAAGCCCACAAACTGAAAGCCCATTTCGGGGACTAGGACTAAGCTTGGAGGTAGGTCCATGAAATCAGTCCCGCCGAATCAGTCCGGAAAACTCCATGTCAAGGAATCTCGAAAATGGGTACCGGGATTCCTTTGAGACTTGCACTGAGCATCTGCTGGGGGTTAGCTTGCTGGGGAGCAGCTGACTGAGGTGACTCGCGGGAACCGTCTTACGGAGGACCTTGATTAGAGTCAGCCAGGTATGACGTGCATTCCCGATTCCAATGGTACAGGACAAGTCCTTTGACTTGAGGAACTGCTGAGTTTACCTATATATCAGGTCTGTATCTTAGATATGGTGAGAGATTGCCAAGAAGCACTTGAGTAGTCATAAGCCATATCTAGTGCAGCTCTGGTATACAAAGTGACAGTAGTTTCCAAGAAAGGATCTGTCTCCTGTCAAAAGGCATTGACAGTTGAGTCTCACGTATGCTCTGTGTCTTGTCCCTAAAATCTGTAGCCACAGTAACTGAACAAAAGGGAAGGCTTCCCTTGCAGCGTTTAGTAAGGACAGACCGACACTTAGGTCCAAAATTGGTACCTGCATTTTTCGTGCCCTAGACTCTAAGTGGTGAGACCGTAGACAGAAGGACAAGTGTACTGTTAGAGCCTAAATGTTTATCCCTGGATATTTCACCTAATCTCTAGTGCCAGGGACCATTGCTAGATGGCCACCCATGGTAACGGACGGATTCTAGGAATCCGACCAAGTCTAGCTGAAAGGTGAACCTAAAGAGTTACACACAATCCACACACATCAAGTATTTAATTTAGAATTAAATATTGGAGAAAAGGAATGACTAAATTGTATTTAATCGGGACCTTTATTTTCTTAGGAGAATTAATGCCTTCTATTTGATAAAAGGAATTAATCTAACAAATTGGATTTATTAGAGGATTAATTTAATAGGCCTAGAATAAATATTTTTATTATATTTATTTATTTGGCCTTTGCAATATTTAATAGGATTTAAATATTCCATTAAATTAAATTCATGGTTGAGATTAAAAGGGAGAGATAGATGGCTAGGATTAATTTGACTAGGTCAAATACTACTTTGACTAGGTCAAAATCCTAGTCAAAATAGACCTCTTTAGAATTGGAGTTTAAAGAGGATTAAAATCCTCCTCTACATATAGTCCTAGTCCTTCACTATTTGTGAAGTGATGAAATTCCAACACACACACACACACACACACACAAATTCGGCTCTCTCCCTCTCCCTTCTCGTCCGCCCTCTCTCTCTCCTCAAACAAGAAAACACTTCATGATTCTTTTGTTCTTGGAACATTAGATCAAAAAGGAGAATTAATACCGTTAATTAATAACGTGTTATTAATTCATCCTCTCCAATATTATACTTGTTCGTTCGCTAGCACGACGTGCAAGATACGTGGGTGGATTGCGTGTTACTGTTTGGAGAATCTCAAGAACGAGACTTGGAGCAAATCGGGGAACAACGCGAGTAGCAGTTAGAAGACGAAAACGACAATCGGTAGGTTCCGATTTAAATTTTTCGTTCCTTTTATTTTTCAATCCTACGGCCTCCATGATTTGTTTATGCTTTTAATTTCATGAGATACACCGAACACCCGGGAAAGTTCAAGGGCACACCCCTTGAACATGCTTATTTATTTTATCAAAGCATCTTTAATTTTCGTATTTTAATTTTATACGCGCTTCCGCATTCGCGCTATTTTCCCAGGACGATCCACAATCTTTCACAATAGCGCAAGCAAAGGAACCGAGATCTCATCACCGTTCCAAACACATTCTTAGACGCTACCATCTTCTAAGAGAAATGGTAGGAAGAGGTTGAAGGACAAGCGGATCCGCCGGGAGCGCGAGCGGAAGCGAGAAAGGCGAGAAAGTGCGTAAATTTAAATAAAATTCAAAATACGCGAATCCCAAGGGGTGTACCCTTGGGTGCTCAACCGGGCGTTCGATGTAGGATGTGTAAATATTAAAATATATATTTAAACACATAGGGCATAGATATATAAAGGGAAATCAATCAAAGCGTAATAAACCGTTACCTTTGATTGTTTAGCGTATGCTCCCGGCTACTAGCGTTGTTCCTTCTCCGGAATGCTCATGAAATCCAAACGTATGGATTCTCCAAAGGTGATCCACACCACACCGGAAGAAACACACGTTCTTCTTGCTAGAAAGAACGGGTTTAGGAAGGAATCGGTTTAAGAGAAGAACACTATGAATTAGTGTTCTCTTAAACTTACTTTGTTCTTCTTCTTGATTCAAAATCAAGTGAAGAACACAAGTGTAAGAGAGGGAGGGAGCACGAAAATTGAGAGAGAGGAGAGGATTTTTGTCTTCTCTTTTTCCTAGAAAAAGATGAATAATGAATCACTTATGCTAGGTGTTGTATATTCTAATATATATACATAATTAATGTGATTATTGGAATGTGTCTAGGTTCATCCAAGGATGTCTAGATTCATTCCAATCAATCACCATCAATTCTTCAATCAAGCCTACCAAAATTTATGGTATGATCAAATCATACCAAAAGGGAAGAGTTTGATTTGAGTTGATTTGTCTCTTTCCAAAAGAGACAAGTTAACATACCACCTAGCATGAAACATGGCTGATTTTTTGCTTCCTCCAAGGGAGCATGTCGGCTATGTTTAATTAAGGGAAGAAGTCCAACTTCTTCCTATTCCAAATTAGGAATTATTTCTCCTCTCGGGTATAATTTAACGGACCGGGTTTTATCGTAATCCAATTACGACGAACCCAATATTAAATCCAATTGAATGTCCACTTAAATTATTCCCGTTGATCTTTTAATCCAATTAAAAGATCCAACGTCTCAACATTTCAACTTTCCATATTTAATCGAAAATCTAATTTACCGATTAAATGAAAGCCCGATACAATATCGGCCCGTCCATCCAATGGACTTTCCCTTAAGTAATCCAATTACTTATTTTTATCCTTCGAGATTGACTCCAAGTCGATCTCTCAACCTCCTCGGTGATTTGTGTGTGACCCTTTAGGTTCACCCTCAGCTAGACTTGGGCCCGTGTCCCACAAGGGCCCGTTACCATGGGTGGCCGTCTAGCAACGGTCCATGGCACTAGAGACTAGGTGAATTGGCGTGAACATTTAGGCGCCGATTCCGTACGGGTACGATCCTTCCGTCTACCGTCTCCCGGCCTTAGTCTAGGGTATGGAATTGGGCGTCGGTTCCCATCCTTGACTAGGCATCTATGCTTAATACTCGAGACCACGTAATGCTTCATTGCGTCGACACAGGAAATCATTCCCTGTTCGACCAACCACTGTGGCCACAGCTTCAAACAGCATGTACGTGTCTCCGAGTGCATAGGAGATACCTCTGTCATATACTGACAGGGGACGGATCCTCTTCTTGGAATCCACCGTCCTCGCTACACATTCTGACTGCACTGGACAAGGCTTATAATGATCATCTTACAGAATGATCACCTCTCGCCAGATCCAAGATACAGCCGTCCTGTGCACATGACTGCCATGATTCGTCAAGTCTGAGGATTACTCCCGTACTATCGGAATCGGGAAAATCCAATCATACCGACCAAGCCTCCAAGGCTTCCATATGATGATCCCCGCGAGTCAGTCCAGTCGGCTCGACCCCAGTCGACCAACCCATCAAGATCGTGTAGGCGTCCCGCCCTGTCGCCGATGAAACACGGCACTCATCCAATGAACACGACTCTTGACGCAAGTCTCAATAGGACTCTCGATGCCTGTCTCGAGGTCCTCGACTTGGAACGTTTCAGACCCAACTCTTAATCAGTTGGTTTCATGACCACCATCCAATGCGTGGCCCAACTGCACGAGTTGTTATCCATGGTCTGTGGGCTTTGTTGCGATATAAGTCAAAAAAACCGGTTTTAACAAATGTAAGATGAGCGCAACAAAGAAGGTACCATTGGTGACGAACACTCATCTTATTCATCACATAATAATATTACATTCACATCAAGTTGTCGGATAGGTTACAAATTGCCAAACCTATTGGCTTTCTGGTCACCTATTCCAACAATCTCCCACTTGACCTAAAGCCGATCACCCCATTGACCTCGAACCTCTTATTCAGATGGTGAGTATGGGCAACTTGCGACATGGGCTCAGCAAGTGGATCTGCTATGTTTTCTGCGGAGCTGACTCGGTCCAACCGAACGTCAGTCCTGCTATCCATCTCTCTAAGTAGATGGTAGCGTCTAAGAATATGCTTGGATCGTGATGAGATCTCGGTTCCTTTGCTAGCGCTATCGCCCCGTTGTTATCATAAAAGATAATTATAGGTTTAGCAATGCTAGGTACTACATCCAACCCTTGGATGTAGCTCATCAACCAAACCACTCCTTAGCAGCTTCTAAAGCCGCTATGTATTCAAAACTCTATGGTGGAGTCCGTCGTGGTAGCCTACTTGGAACCCTTTCAAGTAACCACGCCACCATTAAGTCTGAATACAAAACCATACTGAGACTTGGCATCATCGTCATTCGACTGGAAGCTAGCGTCGCTATAGCCTTCCAGTATCAACCCTCCACCGCCGTACATCAAGAACATGTCCTTAGTCCTTTTCAGGTACTTTTGGATAGTCTTGACTGCACTCCAGTGATATCGGCTAGTTACGCTCAAAGCGAAAGCCACATCAGGCCTAGTGCACTGAACAGCATACTGTATGCTGCCTACGGCTGAAGCATAGGGATGTCCAACATCCTTTTAAGCTCCTCATCAGTCATAGGAGACTGCTTCTTGGATATCTTAATTCCATGCCTCATAGGAAGGAATCCTCGTTTTGAGTTCTCCATCTTGAATCTCTTCAAGACTTCCTTAATGTACGAGGACTAGGCCATTCCTAACATCCTGCTAAATCTATCCCTGTAGATCTTGATGCCAAGGATGTAGGATGCCTCGCCCATATCCTTCATGGAGAATTGCGTTGACAACCAAGCTTTAGTGGTACCTAACATCTTAGCATCATTCCCAATGAGCAAGATGTCATCCACGTAAAGCACCAGAAACGCAACTGAGCTCCCACTGATCTTCTTGTATACACAAGGATCGGACTCGTTCTTGATGAAATCATATCCCCGTATGACTTCATCAAAACGTATGTTCCAGCTTCGGGTTTAACCCCTTTTGGTGGATCTGCTAGGGTCCAAATCTTGTTTGTACCCATCGAGTCCATCTCGGATTTCATGGCCTCAAGCCACTTGTCCGAATCGATGTCCGACATCGCTTCTCCGTACATCTTTGGATCATTATCCAACTGACTGGTCAGGCCCAGAAATCCATACCTATCAGGTGCATGGGATACTCTGGCCGACCTACGGAGGACTGGAACAATATCAGTGGGAACTTCAGGCTCAGATGTCACTGCCGCCTCTTGGGGTTCCTCACTTGATTCCTCAAGGATCACCTCATCGCGTCGACTATCCGATGGAAAACCTTTTTCCAAGAACACTGCGTTTCGCGAGACAAAAACCTTTTGCTCGGAGGGATCATAGAAATAATACCCGCAGTTTCTTTCGGATAGCCGATAAACCTGCATAAAACTAGACCTCGAGTCCAGTTTATCTCCCACTAATCTCTTGACATATGCGGGGCAACCCCACACTTTCAAGTATTTGTAGGAGGCAGGCTTGCCATGCCATATCTCATATGGCGTCTGGGATACCTTTTTAGATGGCGCCAAGTTCAAAACTTTGGCCGCCGTCTCAAGAGCGTATCCCCAGAAGGAAAGGGGTAGTTCGGTAAAACTCATCATGGATCGGACCATGTCCAACAAGGTCCGATTCCTCCTTTCAGACACACCGTTAAGCTGCGGTGTTCCAGGAGGGGTCCACTGAGAGAGAATCCCATTCTCTTTTAGATAATCAGTAAACTCACCACTCAAATACTCTCCACCTCGGTCCGACCGAAGGGCTTTGATCTTTCGACCGGTTTGGTTCTCTACTTCAAGTCTGTATTCCTTAAACCTTCCAAAGGCTTCAGACTTGTACCTCATCAGGTAAACATAACCATACCGTGAGTGATCATCGGTAAAGGTTATGAAGTACGAGTACCCACCTCTAGCCTGAGTATTTAGTGGACCACAGACATCTGTATGGATCAAATCCAACAGACCACTGGCTAGCGTACTTTGTCCAACAAAAGGGTTTCTTGGTCATCTTTTCCCTTTAGACAGGATTCGCAGGTCGGTAGGTTGTCCAAATCGTCTATTTCTAGACTCTTTGAGTCCACCAACCTTCTTATCCTATCTTTAGAGATATGACCTAACCTCGCATGCCATATCTGTGCGTTATTATGATCATCACTTTTTCGTTTGTGTTCTGCAGTCATAATCCAATTTAGACTGTTGAAATATGTACAGACCGTTGACCAATGTACCAAGCAAATGAGAAATACCATCTTTGATAATGAAAAAACCGTTTTTATTAATGGTAAATTCATATCCCTCCTTATCAAGGACCGGGATTGAAACAATATTTTTAATCATGCTGGGTACATAGAAACAGTTGTTCAGTACAATCCTAACATGACTACTAATGGCTAACTCTAGTGATCCTACGGCCTCCGCAGCAACGGCCTTGCCATCGCCTAGCCTCAGGATCATCTCATCCTTGGTTAGCCTTCTGCTTCATTGCAGTGCCTGCAAATCATTGCAGATGTGAGCACCACACCCGGTATCCAATACCCATGAAGCAGAATTAGTAATCATATTAACTTCAACCACAAACACACTTGGGTTGGAGAGGAGTTGTGCCTCTTCCAATGCCCTTTCCCTTGGCAATGCATGCAGACATCATTTGCCTTGGACCGCTGAGAACCACGGGCCTTCCCTTTCCCTTTGCTTGGTCCAACCGGAGCAACAGGGATGCCCGGAGCGTGAGCAAGGGCCACAACCGTCTTTCCTTTGCCCTTCTTCCTCTTCCAGCGTCCGGCCCTCTTGTCATTCGCCTTGGAGGTCGAAGCCTCTCCTATCAATACCGCCGGCGCCGACTTGTGGGTCGTTGCCTCGTATTGGACCAGCATGTTGATCAACTCATGAATAGACTTCTCAAGTCCGTTCATGTTGTAGTTTACAACAAACGGGTCATAGGATGGAGGAAGCGATTGGAGGATTACGTCAATGTACGTGTCATTGTTAAGCCCAGCTTTAAGGTCCTCGAGTTTCTCCACTAGGGAGAGCATCTTGACCCCATGACTCTGTACAGACGCTCCTTCAGCGAGCTTGGTGCCAAAGAATGCTTTTGTGGCGGCATATCTTATATGCCTATCCGGAACCGCATAAACCTCGTTCATGCGGAGCATTATGGCGGAGACGCTGTCCAGCCTCTCATACTGCTTCTGGATGTCGTTAGACATTGAAGCCAGTATGATACTGCGTACTTTCCGGTTGTCCTCATGCCATTTCTCGAACGTCAAACGTTCTTCAGGCATGGACCCCTTCGGTAAGTCGCTCGGTGGCGGCTTGTCCAAGACGTAGCCTTGGTTCTCGAAACCGAGGACAATCCTCAGGTTTCTCAGCCAGTCCGAGTAGTTCGTTCCGTTGAATTTGTTAGTCTCAAGAATCATGGTTAACGGGTTCTTAGACATATCTACATTAATGAAAATGTAAAGCAGAAATTAGCAGATGATGGTAATATTATTGGTTCAAGTTGAAGACTTGGTCTTTTAGTCTTTAACCCTCCCACTATTTATACGAAAGTCCGCCACTCTCAAGCGGAGTTTCGGGAAACCATTTCCTAGTGGGCTTGGGATCCACAAGCGTAATCTCCATGCCCCGCTTTTACGATTCACATGAAGAAGACCTTGTGGGAGATATCCAATATCATTCTCATCCAATGAGATTCCCAAGATATTTTGCCTCACCTATTCGCATGGTTCCGAGGACTCCAAGCGAACCATGTTACTCAGTGTTAGGCCCGACCCATCAACCAAATCATGCCTCAAACTGTCGCCCCCACGACTCGTGAGACAGGGAAACAGCAAGCGCAGTCTTTTTGTTCACAACAATAGTGCAGCTTTCCCCTAGTCCAAGTGTGCCACGACTCGTGAGACCACACTTGGGTAGTGGTAGCTTCCTCACCACATTGCTGTGGATGGAAGGCTCGGACAGACCAAAATATCATTTTGATCCAAGTCCGTTCTGGGCCTAATATTTAATTTGGTCCAACCAAATGAGAGTTTGTGTATGACCGAGACCTCATCACATTATTGTGTTTTAGCATGCATAAATATCCAATATTTAAAGCGATAAATAAATACGCCGCATGCAGAAAACATAGCATACCCCTGTTAGGATGATCACAAGCCCAACCTATGCGACCCACTGAGCCCGCAGTGAGTCTATGGTCTGTCTAGGGTGGTCCTAAATTATTACAATAGTAATATACCCATTGTCATTCCAATGGGCCTTGTAGTGCTCTTGTTTCACGCCTTGATGCTCCTCCTTGGGGTCTCCGACTCCAATTGCTTGTTAAAATTGAAACCTCACCAATCCTATCTACTCTCATTACAACTGAAAGTAATACATCGGTAATAAAGAAAACAAGCCTTAACATCATGAGGCTGAAAATACGGGAGATGATAGTCCCAAAAACAAGAGGCACGCAGGCCCCACCCAACAGAAAATAAATAAACATTCATTCATCCATACACAAGGTCTAGGGCTTTGTGATCATCCCATGTTGATTCCATCAACTCACATATAACATAATTATTCCAAATAATCATGCATAAATAAGCAATGGATATTCCAAATACCCAAGTGATGTCCAACATCACAAAAGCATAAATATACAAATAATATGCAAAATTCAAATTTTAAATTTAATGGACATTTTAAACAATGCATCCAATGCATGTATTAATCACAAATTAATTAAGCAAATTTAATCCAAGTAATAATCCAATTATTCCAAAAATCAAAAATGCAAAATTAACATATTTTCAGAATATTGTGCAGAAAATACAGAAAATTGAATTTTTCGGAAAAAGTCGAAAAACGGCACAAAACGGCCCAGCCGTTGTGCATGGCGCGCGCGCCCGCGCGCGCTGGCCGAAGCCCAGCGCCTGCGCGCGGCCACTGCCGGCCCGACCAAATTTTTTTTTTTTTTTTTTTTGTTTTTCAGAACTGTTTCAGCACAATAAAATTAATATTATTCTGAAAATAAGCATGCAATTTTAGATCCAATCTAACAAAATTAAGCATGCCAAAAGTCCATTAAATCCAAACAATTGAATCATCATATTATTCATATATTTATGTAATCTAACATGCCAATAAAGCCATTTAAAAGCAAGTAGATCATGCCAAACACATAGATCTATGCCCCTTACATCGAACCGGGCTCTGATACCACTTGAAGGACAAGCGGATCCGCCCGGAGAGCGCGAGCGGAAGCGAGAAAGGCGAGAAAGTGCGTAAATTTAAATAAAATTCAAAATACGCGAATCCCAAGGGGTGTACCCTTGGGTGCTCAACCGGGCGTTCGATGTAGGATGTGTAAATATTAAAATATATATTTAAACACATAGGGCATAGATATATAAAGGGAATCAATCAAAGCGTAATAAACCGTTACCTTTGATTATTTAGCGTATGCTCCCGGCTACTAGCGTTGTTCCTTCTCCAGAATGCTCATGAAATCCAAACGTATGGATTCTCCAAAGGTGATCCACACCACACCGGAAGAAACACACGTTCTTCTTGCTAGAAAAGAACGGGTTTAGGAAGGAATCGGTTTAAGAGAAGAACACTATGAATTAGTGTTCTCTTAAACTTACTTTGTTCTTCTTCTTGATTCAAAATCAAGTGAAGAACACAAGTGTAAGAGAGGGAGGGAGCACGAAAATTGAGAGAGAGGAGAGGATTTTTGTCTTCTCTTTTTCCTAGAAAAAGATGAATAATGAATCACTTATGCTAGGTGTTGTATATTCTAATATATATACATAATTAATGTGATTATTGGAATGTGTCTAGGTTCATCCAAGGATGTCTAGATTCATTCCAATCAATCACCATCAATTCTTCAATCAAGCCTACCAAAATTTATGGTATGATCAAATCATACCAAAAGGGAAGAGTTTGATTGGAGTTGATTTGTCTCTTTCCAAAAGAGACAAGTCAACATACCACCTAGCATGAAACATGGCTGATTTTTGCTTCCTCCAAGGGAGCATGTCGGCTATGTTTAATTAAGGGAAGAAGTCCAACTTCTTCCTATTCCAAATTAGGAATTATTTCTCCTCTCGGGTATAATTTAACGGACCGGGTTTTATCGTAATCCAATTACGACGAACCCAATATTAAATCCAATTTAATGTCCACTTAAATTATTCCCGTTGATCTTTTAATCCAATTAAAAGATCCAACGTCTCAACATTTCAACTTTCCATATTTAATCGAAAATCTAATTTACCGATTAAATGAAAGCCCGATACAATATCGGCCCGTCCATCCAATGGACTTTCCCTTAAGTAATCCAATTACTTATTTTATCCTTCGAGATTGACTCCAAGTCGATCTCTCAACCTCCTCGGTGATTTGTGTGTGACCCTTTAGGTTCACCCTCAGCTAGACTTGAGCCCGTGTCCCACAAGGGCCCGTTACCATGGGTGGCCGTCTAGCAACGGTCCATGGCACTAGAGACTAGGTGAATTGGCGTGAACATTTAGGCGCCGATTCCGTACGGGTACGATCCTTCCGTCTACCGTCTCCCGACCTTAGTCTAGGGTATGGAATTGGGCGTCGGTTCCCATCCTTGACTAGGCATCTATGCTTAATACTCGAGACCACGTATGCTTCATTGCGTCGACACAGGAAATCATTCCCTGTTCGACCAACCACTGTGGCCACAGCTTCAAACAGCATGTACGTGTCTCCGAGTGCATAGGAGATACTTCTGTCATATAGTAACAGGGGACGGATCCTCTTCTTGGAATCCACCGTCCTCGCTACACATTCTGACTGCACTGGACAAGGCTTATAATGATCATCTTACAGAATGATCACCTCTCGCCAGATCTAAGATACAGCCGTCCTGTGCACGTGACTGCCATGATTCCTCAAGTCTGAGGATTACTCCCGTACTATCGGAACCGGGGAAATCCAATCATACCGACCAAGCCTCCAAGGCTTCCATATGATGATCCCCGCGAGTCAGTCCAGTCGGCTCGACCCCAGTCGACCAAGTTCTTTGACTTGAGGAACTGTTGAGTTTACCTGTATATCAGGTCTGTATCTTAGATATGGTGAGAGATTGCCAAGAAGCATTTGAGTAGTCATAAGCCATGTCTAGTGCAGCTCTGGTGTACAGAGTGACAGTAGTTTCTAAGAAAGGATCTGTCTCCTGCCAAAAGGCATTGATAGTTGAGTCTCACGTATGCTCTGTGTTTTGTCCCTAAAATCTGTGGCCACAGTAACTGAACAGAAGGGAAGGTTTCCCTTGCGGCGTTTAGTAAGGACAGACCGACACTTAGGTCCAAAATGGGTACCTGCAATTTCCATGCCCTAGACCCTAAGTAGTGAGACCGAAGACGGAAGGACAAGTGTATTGTTAGAGCCTAAATGTTCATTCCCCGAATATTCACCTAGTCTCTAGTGCCATGGACCTTTGCTAGATGGCCACCTATGTTAACAGGCGGATTCTAGGAATCCGACCAAGTCTAGCTGAAAGGTGAACCTAAAGAGTCATACACAATCCACACACTTTAAGTATTTAATTTTAGAATTAAATATTTGGAGAAATGGAATGATTAAATTGGATTTAATCAGGTCCTTTATTTTCTTGGAGAATTAATTCCTATTAACTGATAAAAGGAATTAATCTAATAAATTAGATTTTTTAGAGGATTAATTTAATAGGCCTAGAATAAATATTTATAATTTATTATATTTATTTATTTGGCCTTTGAAATATTTAATAGGATTTAAATATTACATTAAATTAAATTAATGGTTGAGATTGAAAGGGAGAGATGGATGGCTAGGATTAATTTGACTAGGTCAAATACTACTTTGACTAGGACTTGGACTAGATCAAAATCCTAGTCAAAATAGACCTCTTTAGAATTGGAGTTTAAAGAGGATTAAACTCCTCCTCTATATATAGTCCTAGTCTTTCACTATTTAAAAAGTGATAGAAATTCCAACACACACACAACACACACAAAAACTCAGCTCCCTCTCTCCCTACTCGTCCGCCTCTCTCTCACTCACATCGCAAGAAAATAGTTCTTGATTCTTTTGTTCTTGGAACATTAGATCTAAGGAGAATTAATACCGTTAATCAATAACGTGTTATTAATTCATCCTCTCCAAAATATTACTTGTTCATTCGCTAGCACGACGTGAAAGATACGTGGGTGGATTGCGTGTTACTATTTGGAGAGTCTCAAATGCGAGACTTGGAGCATATCGGGGAACAACGCGAGTAGCAGTTAGAAGACGAAAACGACAATCGGTAGGTTCCGATTTATTATTTTCGTCCCTTTTATTTTTCAAATCCTATGGCCTCCATGATTTGTTTATGTCATTTAATTCATGAGATACACCAAACGCCCGGGAAACTTCAAGGGTACACCCCTTGAATGAGTTTCTTTAATTTTATTAAAACATGTTTAATTTTCGTATTTTAATTATACCGCGCTACTGCATTCGTGCTATTTTCCCGGGACGATCCACAATCTTTCAATATTTTCACAAATAAACTGCCCAAGACACATTAATGTAGATGTTTCTTGACAGGTAGAGAAAATACCAATCCAAATTGAAAATAATGTTACTGCATGGATCGGGGTTATAAATTTTTGCATTTTCATCCATTAAATAATATGTAGAAAGATTAATTACTTGAAAAGTCTGTTAAATTATCAAGTTGCAAATAGTTATTTACCAAGATCTGATTATGAGTTATTAAATGGTAAAATGAATAAACATTCGCAATTAGAAAGGCTGTTCCTAAAGGCCCCAGCGAATTCTTAATTGGAATTAGAGGATGTTTTGTAATTTTAATTGATTCTTTTATCACATTGTGATATTTTACACCGTTGAATGGACCCATTCGAAAACAATTGGATGATGACAAAATTATCAATGATTGGAATCACGTATTTCTATTCAACAACGTATGAATAGTTCTTTGATTTTGATAAGGGGTTGTTGAATTCTTGCCTTGCAATAACTGGAAGAAAAACGGATTGATATTGGTGCAATCTGATCCATTATCAAAGAACAATCCTGAGCCCGATGGATCATTCCTTTTTCCGATATATGATATAGTGGATTTCACCAAGTCGATTCTTAGAAAATGTCGAATCAAACCATTTGCCCTTATTTCATCAAAGGAAGCACGGGCTTTTTGGCTAGAAAGAACTTTTTTTTTTCTGGATCCCAATTCAATACTAAAGAAGTCCGAACTAATTGAACATTAGTATCAGAAATTCCTCGAATTGGTTTACCATTTCCATAAAGGATATAATTGATAACTCGAAGTTGCACATTATCCCTTTCCTGCAACAGATCCGGGGGGAAAAGCGTTGCTAAAGTTATACCGTCTGTTATTTCATATGTGACGACAGGCCGAACCAAAACAAAATACTTTTTCTTGCTAGGTGTGATCCGTTGAACATAGATCAATTTTTTTCATTTTTTGGATTCCTTGCAATTTTGTTTTCCTGTTCCTGGTGGTATCAAAACGCCGCTATGTCGGGATATCTTATCTGTCTCTCCAGGAAAATGTATCTCCAGAAAAGATTTTAAGTTCAATTGTTTTTTTTTTTCTCTCCACTCGGACCAACCCGCCTACTCGGCTTCTTATATTTAAAGTAATTCGTTTATCTACCCAAATGATACTATTGTTTCGTACCATTATAGAAGATCCGGGTAAGATATGCACTTCCTCGGGAATGAAAAAAAAACCTATCTACTTTCATTTGGCTCTACGAGACCTTGCCTCCTCGATACTCAATCAAATCCTCTTTTTTGACGATTGAATGCATTTCTAGAGTCCCATATTTAGTAATGCCCGAACTCTTTCTTCTGTATCGAGGATCGTCGAAATAATCAAGAATACTATTGATACGGAAAATGCCATTTATCGGAATTTCAATCGAGATACCTGAAGGGGGCATTAGTTCGTTCTCGCGTTCTTGAATCGATTGGAGTGGAATATTTACATTATGTCGAATATCTTCACTCTCAATAGTTACGTACAGGTTTATAGAACATAGAAACACGGGATGCCCATGTCGTGTACGGGTCGGATGAACCAAACCCTCATTGAATATTACTTTTCCATTAGAAGGGGCTCGCACATGTTGTGAAGTACCCCCATGAATACTCCGCCGGTATGAAAAGTTCTTCCATTTAGTAATGGGAGTCACCCGTTGTTACTTTCTAAGGGTATGGTAGAGGCGCTTGAGAAGGTGGACAATCTTTCAGTGAAGACCTAACGAGAGGCTGAATTCAAACACACCCAAGATCCACAAGAATCGTACGAACATCTATGTAGCATAGCAAGGATTTTATAAATCAGCTCTCGTCACCTCACTCAATCCTACAGTAGAAACTCGACTCGAGCGCTGAAAGCGAGCAAAGAAGCACTTCTTGTAACCAACCCCATGGATCAACAAAGGCTTGTTCTGGACCACGCCTCTAGATTGATACTGCCAGCTTATTTTGGGATGACTGCCACCTTCCTATTGTTGTAAGGAATGAATATCGGACCCTTCTAACGTTCAACCGACGACTAGGCCTAGTGGTGCTTGCGGCTTTTCCTATTTTGGCTTGGATTGAAAATACTGGACAGGAAAGGAAAACTGTCCAGCCTTTCAAGCCCTACTAAGTAAAGGGGGATGTGTTGTTGGCTGCTTTAACCCTACTTCTACTTAACATCGATCCTCTCACATACTTCCTCAAGCGCCGGAACACTCAATGCCCAAGCAGTTACACGTTGTTGATTTAATACTCCTCCGGTGGAGCCAATAACCATTTAGTAAATTGTCTCGTGTTACTGCCTTTCAAGACGTTTAGGGAATCCTTCACGATGTTTTGGTGGCAGGTACTAGTACATCAAAGCCTTAGAGAGCCGCTGGACCCCAGACAAGCCGTTACGAAGCCCCACCTGCCTTTTCTATATAGCCTAGCCGCATAACCATAACAAGTTTTCTCTAATGCCATACCAAACCAAGACCTTTCCTACAAGGAAAGCAAGAACCCACGGCTCCCCTTTTTGAATACCCCCCCTCACTCCCCCCGGAGTGAGTTCTTTTTTGTGGGATTTAGGGATTCCTGTCTTTTGCTCATATTGTCTCCTATGGAGATGGATTGATATGGGGGGTTTCCACTTCTTACCTATTCACTTCTACTTGAACCGTTCAACGAGCGTTGTAACGATCCAAAGAAAGATCTCCTGGCTCAGTACTAATCAACTTGTGGGTTCTCACATACCCTGCAGACAACTGAAAGAATCGGGTACGGCCCGGGAACGCAACGGAAGCGTAAAAAAACGTAAATTTAAGACATAATTTAAACCGGATTCAAAGGGGTGTTCCCTTTGAAGTTCCCGGACGTTCGGTGTTTGTCAAAGCATAAACAACAAAATAAAAACATGCTGGACATGTGGCTTAAAAGGAGAAGAAGAAAGTTATACAAAAATGTCAAAAAGGAAACCAACCTTTGTTCGTTTATGTAGAACGGGTTCGTGCGTTGTTCCTTTCTTTTCTTTCTTCGTTCGTCCACTTGAGAGCTCAACGTAGAACTCCACACCACACTATGGATTTATTTCTACTCTATTGCTAGATAGAAATTAGAAACAAAGAAGAAGAAACAATTCCAAAGAAAGCACTATCGATTAGTGTACCTTGGAATGTTTTTGTTCAATCTTCTCTAAGAAGTATGAACACTAAAAGAGAGAATTTTCAGAGAGTATTTGGCTAAAAAACTCCAGCAAAAAGTGAAGCAAGTTAAGTGAATTGTGTCTAGCAAAGTAGTTTTGTGTATGTAGAATGTAGTGTTCAAAAACCACCTACATAAGTAACCTCCAAGGCAACTTCCACATACACACATTTCTAGCACATCCACGACACATGATAGCAAGAGAAAACCACCCACAAATCAGCAAATTTTCGTGCTCATCATGTACATATGTCGAAGAGTTGAAACTCCTCCTTAACTAGCTTCAACTTGCATGAAAAAATGGACTTGGACCTTCATGGTTTTTGGACTTGTATTTAATCAAATTAAATAAAGTCCAAACATGTATCCATTGGGCATTAATTAATCTAATTAATTTCAATCCAATTGAATCCCAATTATTTATTTAATCCAATTAAATAAACATAAGTCCAAATTAAGAACAATTCATCCAATCAACTATTATAGCCAAAACCCAATAAATTAATCCAATTAATTTAAAGGTCCTTAGTCCAAAAAATTAACTAATCCAATTAATTAATTCTTGGACCATCCATCAAATGGATTTCTCAATAAATGATCCAATCATTTATTTTCTCTCTTGAATAAATTTAATCCGATTAAATTTATTCGCTTCTTCTAGAATTAATTCCAAATTAAACTCCGCCAAATCCAAAGTGATTTGTGTGTGACTCATTAGGTTCACCCTCAGTTAGACTTGGGCTTGTGTCCAACACAATTGATCAATTAAAATCTAATTTAATTAATTGTTTTTTCGATTAACCATTAATCAGAAAACCGCCCGTCACCATGGGTAGCCATCTAGCAACGGTCCATGGCACTAGAGACTAGGTGAATGTTGGCGTGAACATTTAGGCTCCCGAGTCCCATAAGAGTACAGTCCTTCCATCATCCGTCTCCCGGTCTAAGTCTAGGGTATGGAATTGGGCGTCGGTTCCCATCCTGGACTAGACAACTATGCTCAGTAACTCGAGGCACGTTTACTCTATCGATCGATGTAGGAAACCATTCCCTACTCGACCAATCACTGTGGCCACAGACTTATAAGAGTTTAAACTGTCTCAGAGCGCATAGGAGACTCGACTGTCATATACTGACAGGTGACGGATCCTATCTTGAAATCCACCGTCCTCAATACATATTCCGACTGCACTGTATAAGGCTTATGATGAACGTATCCCAGATACTGACACCTCTTGCCAGATGCTAGATACAGCCATCATATGCATGTGACTGCCATGATTCCTCAAGTCCGAGGACTAATCTCGTACTATTGGAGCCGGGAATACCAGTCATACCGACCAAGCCTCCAAGGCTTCCATATGACGATTCTCGCGAGTCAGTTCAGTCAGTTGACATCCTTGTCAACTAACCCACTAATATTGCATAGACGTCCAACGTCTGTCGCCGATGAAACACGGCACTCATCTAATGAATGCAATCATTAGTGCAAGTCTGTATAGGACTCTTGATGCCCTGTCTCAAGGTCCTCGACTTGGAACGTTTCAGACCTAACCCTTAGAAGTTAGTTTCATAGCTGCCATCCAATGCGCAACCCAACTACATGGGTTGTTCGTTTGGCCTGTGGGCTTTGTTGTGATGTTAAATGGAATAAACATAAATAGCGAGCACAACAAATGGAACTGCCAAACATGAATACTCACTTTATTCATATAAGAATATTACAATTACAATGACATTGTCAGAAATAGATTACATCAAGACCAATCTAATTGGCTTTCCGGTCACCCTATTCTAACAATCTCCCACTTGACCCTAAAGCCAATCACTCATGACCCTCAAACCCATCTTCCCAAGATGCTGAGTATGAGCAACCTGCGACACTGGCTTGGTCAGCGGATCTGCCGTATTTTCTGCCGATGTGACTCGGTCCATCCGAACGTCACCTCTTCCCACCATCTCTCTAAGCAAATGGTAGCGTCTAAGAATGTGTTTGGATCGGTGATGAGATCTCGGTTCCTTCGCTTGCGCTATAGCCCCGTTGTTATCACAGAAGATAACTATTGGCTCGGCAATGCTAGGCACTACACCCAACTCTTGGATGTAGTTTTTTCATCCAAACCGCCTCCTTAGCTGCTTCCGAAGCCACTATGTACTCAGCTTCTGTGGTGGAATCAGCTGTAGTATCCTTCTTGGAACTTTTCCAAGCCACCATACCACCATTCAGCCTGAATGCAAACCCAGATTGAGACTTGGCATCATCCTCATCAGACTGGAAGCTAGCATCGTTGTAGGCTTCCAGAATCAACTCTCCACCACCGTAAACCAAGAACATATCTTTAGTCCTTCTCAGGTACTTAAGAATTGTATTGACTGCAGTCCAGTGAGCCTCACCGGCATAAGCCTGATATCTGCTCGTAACGCTCAAAGCGAAAGCAATATCGGGCCTTGTCCACTGCACAACATACTGTATGCTGCCTACGGCTGAAGCATAGGGGATGTCCAACATCCTTCTAACTTCCTCATCAGTCTTAGGAGACTGCTTCTTGGACAGTTTAACCCCATGCCTCATAGGAAGGAATCCTCGTTTGGAGTTTTTCATCTTGAATCTCTTCAAGACTTTCTCAACATACAAGGTTTGGGTCATTCCTAACATCCTTTTAGATCTATCCCGGATAATCTTGATGCCTAGGATGTAGGAAGCATCACCCAAATCCTTCATGGAGAATTGTGTCGACAACCATGCTTTAGTGTCACCTAACATCTTTACATCATTCCCAATGAGTAAGATGTCGTCCACATAAAGCACTAGGAACGCAACTGAGCTCCCACTGACCTTCTTGTATACACAAGGGTCAAACTCGTTCTTGATGAAATCATAACCCCGTATGACTTCATCAAAACGAATATTCCAACTTCGAGAAGCTTTTTTGAGACCATAGATGGACCTTTTTGGAGATGGCAGACCTTCTGCTCTTCCCCAACAGATGTGAAACCCTCCAGCTGATCCATATAGATCTCTTCCTCAACAAATCCATTAAGGAAGGCCGTTTTCACGTCCATCTGCCATATTTCATAGTCATACCATGCAGCTATGGCAAGCATAATCCGAATGGACTTAGCCATGGCTACGGGCGAATAGGTTTCCTCAAAATCGACCCCAGGCCGCTGAGTATAACCTTTTGCCACAAGCCTGGCCTTGAAGGTAGTCACCTCCCCGTCAGCTCCAAGCTTACGTTTGTAGACCCATTTACACCTGACGGGCTTGACACCCTTGGGTGGATCTACTAAGGTCCAAACCTTGTTTGAACTCATAGAGTCCATTTCGGATTTCATGGCCTCAACCCATTTTCTCGAATCAATGTCCGACATTGCTTCTCCATAGGTCTTTGGATCATTGTCCAACTGACCAGTCACACCCAGAAACCCATACCTATCAGGTTGATGGGAAACTCTAGTCGACCTTCGGACGACAGGAATATCGTCAGTGGGAACTACAGGTGCAGATGATGTCGTTGCATCCGTTTGAGGTATTGCCTCACTTGATTCCTCAAGGAGCAATTCCTCACGACGGGTATCCGTTGGAAAACCCTTTTTCAGGAACACTGCGTTTCTCGAGACAAAAACCTTTTGCTCGGAAGGATCATAAAAATTGTTAGAATAGGTGACCATGTAAGCCAATTTTGGCGGGTATATGTAACCTATGTCTAGACAATTATAGGTGTTTTGATAAATCATTAATGAATAAAGAAGTGAATTTTCATTTGGCATTACTTTGTTTGTGTTCACTTGCACCTATTTTTCCATATCTGTTCACTACGCAAACAGAGCCACGGACTGAGATTCGATTTCGGGGACTGGGACTACGCTTGGAGGTAGGTCCATGAAATCAGTCTTCCCGAATCAGTCCGGAAATCTCCAAGTCAAGGAATCCCGAAAATGGGTACCGGGATTCCATTTGAGACTTGCACTAAGCATCTGCTGTCGTGTTTCATCGACGGGTGACGAGGATCGTCTAAGCAG
This sequence comes from Sesamum alatum, assembly GCA_034509735.1. Lineage (NCBI taxonomy): Eukaryota > Viridiplantae > Streptophyta > Magnoliopsida > Lamiales > Pedaliaceae > Sesamum > Sesamum alatum. The sequence goes on from JACGWO010000024.1 coordinate 160,007, forward strand.
TGTTAGTGGGTTTAGCCTGCTAGGACGCAGCTGACTGAGGTGACTCGTGGGAACCGTCTTACGGAGGACCTTGAGTATGGTCTGCAAGGTATGACGAGTATTCCCGGTTCCAACGGTACAGGTCAAGTCCTTTGACTTGAGGAATTACTGAGTTTACCTGTACATCAGAACTGTATCTTAGATATGGTGAGAGATTGCCAGAATTCTCTTTGGTAGTCATAAGCCATGTCTAGTGCAGTCCTGGTGTGCAAAGTGACAGTAGTTTCCAAGAAAGGATCTGTCTCCTGTCAATAGGTTTTGACAGTTGAGTCTCATGTATGCTCTAGGTCTTGTCCCTAAAACTGTGGCCACAGTGACTGAACAGAAGGGAAGGTTTCCCTTGCGGCGTTTAGTGAGGACAGACCGACACTTAGGTCCAAGATGGGTACCTGCGTTATCCGTGCCCTAGACACTAAGTGATGAGACCGAAGACAGAAGGACAAGCGTACTGTTAGAGCCTAAATGTTCATCCCTGAATATTTCACCTAGTCTCTAGTGCCATGGACCGTTGCTAGATGGCCACCCATGGTAACGGACGGATTCTAGGAATCCGACCAAGTCTAGCTGAATGGTGAACCTAAAGAGTCACACACTATCCACACACAATTAAATATTTAATTTGGAATTAAATATTGGAGTGAAGGAATGATTAAATTAGATTTAATCGGGACCTTTATTTTTCTTGGAGAAATAATTCTTTCTATTTGATAGAAGAAATTAAATTGATAAATTGGATTTATCAAAGGATTTATTTAATGGGTTAAATAATATTTATATTTATTTTAGCCTCTTGGAAATATTTAAATAGGTTTTAAATATTTCCATTAAATTAAATTAAATCAACGGTTGAGATTAATGGGAGAGATGGATGGCTAGGATCGTTTTGACTAGGTCAAAACATTAGTTTGACTAGGACTTTGACTAGGTCAAAATCCTAATCAAATTAGAGTTCTTAAAAGAGGAGTTTAAAGAGGATTAAACTCCTCTTCTATATAAACCCCTAGCATCCTACAATTTACATGATGATGAAACTCCAACACACACACACACACACAACACACGGTTTCTCTCTCTCTCCCATCTCTCTCGTCCGCCCTCTCTCTCTCTCAAGAAAATAGTTTTCTTGATTCTTTTGTTCTTGGAACATTAGAATCTTGATGAATCAATACCATTAATTGATAATGTGTTATTGATTCATCCACTCCAAAATTATACACTTGTTCGTTGCTAGCACGACGTGCAAGATACGTGGGTGGATCGTGTGTCACGAATTAGAGGGTCTCAAAGACGGGATCTTGGTGCAAAACGGGAACAACGCGTGTAGCCGTTGAAGACGAAAACGACAACGGGTTAGGTCTCGTTTTAAATTTTCGTCCCTCTTTAATTTTCAACCCTATGGCCTCCATGATTTATTTTATGTTATACGTTCATGAGATACACCGAATGCCCGGGAAAATTTCAAAGGCACACCCTTTGAAACGTGTTTTTTAATTTAAAAGCATGTTTAAATTCCGTTTTAATTTTTAATTATACCGCGCTTCCGCATTCGCGCTTTTCCCGGGACGATCCACATAATCTTTCAGTGGTATCAGAGCCCGGTTCGGTGTATAGGCCTAGGGTTTATGTGCGTTTTAAGCATGAAACGTGAAATAGCATGTTGTAATTAAATCTTGAATTTCTTGATTCTTGAAGCATGTTATTTTATTGCTTTTAATTCGTGTGAATTGCTGAATATTGGTATTTTCTGTTTTTTCTTGGGAATCGGGATGGGAATTAATCTGAAAAACGAGAAAACGTCACAGCCGGCCAGCCGGGAAGGCTGGCAGCGCGCAGCCAGGATGGCTGCGCGCGGGCGCGCGCGCAAGGGGGCGCCTCCAGCCGCGCGCGCGGGCAGACGAGGGTGTCTGCGCGCGCGCGGAAGGCTGTCGGGCGGAGAGCCCGCGCGCGGACGGTACCAGGCGCGCTGCCAGGCGCGCGCGCACGCAGACGGAGGCGTCTGCGCGCGCGCGCACTGCGCGCAGCGCAGGCACGCGCTGGCGACCAGCAGGCCGGCGCGCGCGAGGCAGAGGAGCCTGCGCGCGCGACGGCCTGCCGAACACCAGGCCGCGCAGCGCGCTGCCGGCCAGGCGCGCGCGCACGCAGGCAAGGGGCCTGCGCGCGCAGGGCGGCAGGTTGGGCCTGCTGCCCTGCGCGCACGGCCTGCCGGCTGCTACGGTGGCGGCGGCCGGTGGCTGCTGAAGCTAGGGTTTCTTGAAACCCTAGTATTATTTTATTTTATTTTATTTATTTATTTACTTTTCAGTTTTAATTTTGAATTAATTCTGAAAATTCGTTTTTGGGTTCAATTTTGCCTAAATTCCTAAAGACATTTTAGGAGTAAAATAAATTGGATTTGGAATCGCGGGGTTATTTTACTTAAAATAATGAGGAAAGGTTTCCTAAAACGAGAAAAATATTATTACCAATATTTGTGTTTTATTTTTCACACGTTGCGCACATGATCATTTATTTCTGTTTTGGATTATTATGATTGGAAATCATGAATTATTGGTATATTGTAATTATGTGATTGGATCATGTGATTATGTGTGTTGGATGGAAATGGATGATCACGAGCCCTAGACCGGATGTATGGTTTAATTTTCTGTTGGGCCTGTGTGCCTCTTTAACTGCTTTCTCCTTCTCTCTTTCTAGTGCCTTGGAATAATAAGGCTTTCTACCTCCCTCCTTATGTACTCCCCCGGGTTTTCGCTGGGTTTCTATTTTTTTAAATATGTAATGAGAGTAGACTAGAAGTGAGGTTTCCATTTTTTGTAATTGATGGAGAAGAAGGAAGGACCACATGGAGAGCCCAGACCGGAGGTCCCTTGGCGTTTTCCATGAAGTGAAGAAAGAGGAAAAGAGACCAAGGCCCATCAGCATGATGATTGGGTTACTATTATTGTAATAGTATAGGACCAACCCTAGATTGACCATAGATCCACTGCGGGCTCAGTGGATCGCATAGGATTCGGGCTCGTGATCATCCAACAGGGGCGTGCTAGGCTTTAATTTTGCATGTGGTTATTATGATGGATGAATGGCTTTTATTTATCATATAACTGCTATGGATGGATTTTATTTATGCATTATGGATGAATGTATGGATATATTATGAGATCTCGGTCATTATTTACTCTCACATTGGTTGGACCAATGTTAAAATATTAGACCCTAGATAAAGTGGACATGAACTCTAGGAGTTCGTCCATGCCTTCCAATCCGTGGCATAGTGAGGAAGCTGTTTTAGGTCAATAGCGTGGTCTCACGAGTCGTGGCACGTTATTGTACTTAAAAGAAGCTGCACTGTGTCATGAACGAAAAATGGGCTGCTGTTACCTGTCTCACGAGTCGTGGGGGTACTAGTGGGTCCATGGCTCGGTCGATTGGGTCGGGTCTAACGCCCAATTAGCATGATTCGCTTGGAGTCCTCGGGATCATGCAAAAGGGTGAGGCAATAATCTTGGGAATCTCGTGGACGAGAATGGTATGGAATACCTCCCACAGGATCTTTTCCATGTGAATCGTAAAAGCGGGGTATGGGAAAAATCGCTGTGGATCCCAAGCCCACTAGGAAAGGATTTCCCGAAAATCACGTTTGAGAGTACCGTGTTTTCGTATAAATAGTGGGAGGATTAAATGACTAAAGACCAAGCATTTAATTATTTCATCAAACCACCGTCTTTATTTTCTGCTGATCGCGCGTTGTTTTCTAAATGTAGATTTTAAAATGTCTAAGAACCCACTATCAACCATTCTTGAGACAAACAAATTCAATGGAACAAATTACAACGACTGGTTTGCGCAATCTCAGGATAGTCCTAGATTACGAGAACCAAGGCTACGTCATGGACGAGCCTCTCCCTAGGACCTTACCGGAAGGATCCACGCCAGAAGAACGTGAGACGTTCGAGACTTGGCATACGGATAACCGGAAGGTCCGTAGCATCATACTTGCTTCGATGACCAATGAGATTCAGAAGCAATATGAAAGGCTAGACGATGTCCCTTCCATTATGGCTCGCCTTAAGGATTGCTATGCAGTCCCGGACCGGCCATACTAGGTATGTCGCGACCAAGGCGTTCTTTGGAACTAAAATGACAAAAGGATCCTCTGTACAAGAGCATGGGGTTAAATGCTTACCCTAGTGGAAAAGCTCGAGACCTAAAGGCAGGTCTCGATAACGAAACGTACATAGATGTGATCCTTCAGTCACTCCCACCCTCCTTCGACCAATTTATTGTCAACTATAACATGAATGCACTTGAGAAGGGCATTCATTGAGTTGATCAATATGTTGGTGCAATACGAGGCAACGACTAAGAAGTCCACGCCTTCGGTATTGTTTGGAGGTGCTTCAACTTCCAAGACGAAAGGCAAGGTGCCGGACGTTGGAAAAAGAAGAAAGGGAAGGGAAAAGCCGTCATAGCAGCTGCGAACACTCAGAGTGTTCCCATTGCCAAAGAGGGGAAAGGCAAAGGAAAGGGAAAGGTTGTCTCCAAGCAACAGTCAAAAGCATATGACATATGTATCAACTGCCGTGAGAAAGGGCATTGGAAGAGAGAGTGCCCCAAACTCTTCTCAAACCAAGGTATATTTGTGATTGAGGTTAACATGGTCACTAATTCTGCCTCTTGGGTATTGGATACCGGCTGTGGAGCTCACATTTGCAATGATTTGCAGGTGCTGAAAAGAAGCAGAAAACTAAGTAGCGGGGACATGATCCTGAAGCTTGGAAATGGCAAGGCCATCTCGGCAGAAGCAGTAGGATCCGCCACTTTAGTAATTAGTGATACCATTAGCATAGAATTTAGAGCAGATTTATTTTGTACCTAGTATGATTAAGAACATCATTTCCATTCCATTGTTGGACAATAGTGGTTATGAGTCAGAATCAATAAAAATTGCTTTTATTTTGATGAGGTATGGAATTGCTCATCTACTCGGTACATTGCATAACGGACTCTATATCTTGCAACAAACCAATTTCGTTCTTAACGCTCAACACAAACGGAAATTAGATAATAACCGGGAACGCACGTCTGTGGCACGCTAGGCTAGGTCACATATCCCAAGATAGGATGAAAAGGTTGGTAGATTCAAAGAACCTAGAGGTTGGGGACTTGAGTGATCTACCAACTTGTGAGTCTTGTCTAAGAGGGAAAATGACCAAAAAGCCCTTTGTAGGACAAAGCAGGCTTGCACAGGTCTGTTAGACTTGGTCCCATACAGACGTATGTGGACCACTAAGGACGCAGGCTCGAGGTGGGTTCTCCTACTTCATAACCTTCACCGATGATCATTCACGGTACGGTTATGTTTACCTGATGAGGTACAAGTCTGAAGCTCTTGAGAGGTTTAAAGAATTCAGGCTTGAAGTGGAGAACCAGACCAACTGCAAAATTAAAGTCCTACGGTCAGACCGAGGCGGTGAATACCTTAGTGCCGAATTCCTAGATTATCTAAAAGAAAATGGTATAATATCGGAATGGACACCTCCCGGAACACCACAGTTAAATGGCGTCTCTGAAAGGAGGAACCGAACCCTGTTGGACATGGTTCGGTCCATGATGAGTTTTACCAAATTGCCCTTATCGTTTTGGGTTATGCATTAGAAACGGCAGCCAAGTTGTTGAATTTGGCGCCTACCAGTGCATTGACCCAAACGCCATATGAAATATGGCACGGCAAGCCTGCGTCCTACAACTACTTGAAAGTGTGGGGTAGCCCCGCATACGTCAAGAGGTTAGTGGGAGATAAGCTAGAATCCAGGTCTAGCCTATGCAGGTTCGTTGGATACCCTAAAGAAACTGCGGGTTATTACTTTTATGACCCTTTGGAACAAAAGGTATTTGTTTCAAGGAATGCAGTATTCTTGGAGCAAGGCTTCCCGGAGGATATCCAACCTGATGAGCTGATCCTTGAGGATTCAAGTGATGGAACTCAGCCATCAGAAATAGCCGCGGAAACCTCACCAAGAGGATTCAGGATTAATGCACGGAGGGCTGACCAACCTAGAGAAGTCCAACATGCTAGGCATGAAGGACAACCTCAAGAAAGGCCAGTCCCGGTCCCTGAACCGCCGGCTCCGATACAGTCAGCGCCCACAGTCACCACTGACGTTCCCGTCCTTCGTAGGTCCACTAGAGAGTCCAGACCTCCAGTGAGATATGGGTTTCTAGGTGCGACCGATCTTCTGGATAACGATCCTAAGACATACGGGGAAGCGATGTCTGACATCGACTCCGGGAAATGGCTTGAGGCCATGAAGACCGAAATGGACTCCATGAGCGAGAACCAAGTTTGGAGACTTGTAGATCCACCGTAAGGTGTTAAGCCAGTGGGCTGTAAGTGGGTCTACAAGCGCAAACTCGGCGTTGATGGAGAAGTCACAACCTTTAAGGCTAGGCTTGTAGCTAAGGGATACACTCAACGACCCGGGGTCGATTTTGAGGATACCTACTCGCCAGTAGCCATGGCTAAGTCCATTCGGATCCTGCTTGCCATAGCAGCATGGTATGACTATGAAATATGGCAGATGGACGTGAAAACAGCCTTCCTCAACGGTTTCGTTGAAGAAGAGATCTATATGGATCAGCCGGAGGGTTTCACGGTCACTGGAGAAGAACAGAAGGTCTGTCGTCTCCAGAAGTCCATCTATGGCCTCAAACAAGCATCCCGAAGTTGGAACATTCGATTTGATGAAGTAATACGGGGATATGGCTTCATCAAAAACGAATCCGACCTTGTGTATACAAGAAGGTCAGTGGGAGCTCTATAGTGTTCCTAGTGCTTTACGTGGATGACATTCTGCTCATTGTAATGACGTCAGAATGTTAGGAAACACAAAAGCATGGTTGTCAACCAAGTTTTCCATGAAGGACTTGGGTGAAGCCTCCTACATCCTAGGCATCCAGATTGTCAGGGACAGATCTAAAAGGATGTTAGGGCTCACCCAAAACTCGTATATGGAGAAAGTCCTAAAGAGATATCGAATGGACAACTCCAAACGAGGATTCCTTCCAATGAGGCATGGGATCAAGTTATCCAAGAAGCAGTCCCCGCAGACTGATGAGGAACTTGAAAAGATGAAAGTCATCCCCTATGCTTCTGCCGTAGGTAGCATCCAATATGCGGTCCATTGCACCAGGCCTGACATTGCATACGCTTTGAGCGTGACAAGCAGATATCAGTCCTGTGCAGGAGAGGCACATTGGAATGCCGTCAAGGGCATCCTTAAGTACCTTAGGAGGACTAAGGAAATGTTCTTGGTCTATGGCAATGGAGAACTAATTCTGGAAGGCTTTAGCGACGCTAGCTTCCAGTCTGATGACGATGATGCCAAGTCTCAATCGGGGTATGTATTCAAACTCAACGGAGGAGTAGTGGCTTGGAAAAGTTCCAAGCAAGCAACCACTGCTGACTCCACCACTGAGGCTGAATACATAGCAGCTTCAGAAGCTGCTAAGGAAGCGGTTTGGATGAGAAACTACATCCAAGAGTTGGGTGTGGTGCCTAGCATCGCCGAGCCTGTTGTCATCTTCTGTGATAACAACGGTGCAATAGCGCAAGCAAAGGAACCGAGATCTCATCACCGTTCCAAACATATTCTTAGACGCTACCATCTTCTTAGAGAAATGGTAGGAAGAGGTGACGTTCGGATGGACCGAGTCAACTCAGCAGACAACACAGCAGACCCGCTGACAAAGCCTATGTCGCAGAGTGCTCATACGCAACATCTTGAGAAGATGGGGATTAGGCATATGGGTGATGGCTTTAAAGGTCAAGTGGGAGATTGTTAGAATAGGTGACCATGTAAGCCAATTTTGGCGGGTATATGTAACCTATGTCTAGACAATTATAGGTGTTTGATAAATCATTAATGAATAAAGAAGTGAATTTCATTTGGCATTACTTTTGTTTGTGTTCACTTATATATCTGTTTTCTATATCTGTTCACTACGCAAACAAAGCCCACGGACTGAGAATCAATTTCGGGGACTGGGACTACGCTTGGAGGTAGGTCCATGGAATCAGTCTTCCCGAATCAGTCCGGAAATCTCCAAGTCAAGGAATCCCGAAAATGGGTACCGGGATTCCATTTGAGACTTGCACTAAGCACCTGCTGTCGTGTTTCATCGACGGGGTGACGAGGGTCGTCTAAGCAGTGTTAGTGGGTTAGCATGCTAGGACGCAGCTGACTGAGGTGACTCGCGGGAACCGTCTTACGGAGGACCTTGAGTATGGTCAGCAAGGTATGACGTGTATTCCCGGTTCCAACGGTACAGGTCAAGTCCTTTGACTTGAGGAATTGCTGAGTTTACCTATACATCAGGGCTGTATCTTAGGTATGGTGAGAGATTGCCAGAATTCTCTTTGGTAGTCATAAGCCATGTCTAGTGCAGTTCTGGGGCAAAGTGACAGTAGTTTCAAGAAAGGATCTGTCTCCTGTCAATAGGTTTTGGCAGTTGAGTCTCATATATACTCTAGGTCTTGTCCCTAAAACTGTGGCCACAGTGACTGAACAGAAGGGAAGGATTCCCTTGCGGCGTTTAGTGAGGACAGACCAACACTTAGGTCCAAAATGGGTACCTGCATTTTCCGTGCCCTAGACTCTAAGTGATGAGACCGAAGACAGAAGGACAAGTGTACTGTTAGAGCCTAAATGTTCATCCCTGAATATTTCACCTAGTCTCTAGTGCCATGGACCGTTGCTAGATGGCCACCCATGGTAACGGAAGGATTCTAGGAATCCGACCAAGTCTAGCTGAAAGGTGAACCTAAAGAGTCACACACTATCCACACACATTTAGATATTTAATTAGGAATTAAATATTGGAGTGAAGGAATGATTAAATTGGATTTAATCGGGTCCTTTATTTTTCTTGGAGAAATAATTCCTTCTATTAGATATAAGGAATTAAATTGATAAATTAGATTTATCAAAGGGATTTATTTAATGGGCTTAAATAATATTTATATTTATTTTAGCCTCTTGGAAATATTTAAATAGGTTTTAAATATTCCATTAAATTAAATTAAATCAACGGTTGAGATCAATGGGAGAGATGGATGGCTAGGATTGTTTTGACTAGGTCAAAACACTACTTTGACTAGGACTTTGACTAGGTCAAAATCCTAGTCAAATTAGAGTTCTTAAAAGAGGAGTTTAAAGAGGATTAAACTCCTCTTCTATATAAACCCCTAGCATCCTACAAGTTGAAGGATGATGAAACTCCAACACACACACTACAACACACACACACGGATTCTCTCTCCCTCTCTCTCGTCCGATTCTCTCTCCCTCTCCAAGAAATATTTTCTTGGTTCTTTTTGTTCTTGGAACATTAAGAACTTGATGAATCAATACCATTAATCCATTAATGTGTTATTGATTCATCCACTCCAAAAACATAAACTTGTTCGTTGCTAGCACGACGTGCAAGATACGTGGGTGGATCGTGTGTCACGATTTAGAGGGTCTCAAAGACGAGATCTTGGTGCAAAACGGGGAACAACACGTGTAGCCGTTGAAGACGAAAACGACAACGGGTAGGTCTCGTTTTAGATTTTCGTCCTCTTTTATTTTCAACCCTATGGCCTCCATGATATGTTTTATGTTATTCGTTCATGAGATACACCGAACGCCGGGAAACTTCAAAGGCACACCCTTTGAAACGTGTTTTAATTTAAAAGCATGTTTAAATTCCGCATTTATTTTTAATTATACCGCGCTTCCGCATTCGCGCTTTTCCCGGGACGATCCACAATTCCTTTCACATGTGACTGCCATGATTCCTCAAGTCCGAGGACTAATCTCGTACTATCGGAGCTGGGAATGCCAGTCATACCGACCAAGCCTCCAAGGCTTCCATATGACGATTCCCGCGAGTCAGTTCAGTCAGTGTCACCAACTAACCCACTAATATTGCATAGACGTCCAACGTCTGTCGTCGATGAAACACGACACTCATCTAATGAATGCAATCATTAGTGGAAGTCTGTATAGGACTCTTGATGCCCTGTCTCAAGGTCCTCGACTTGGAACGTTTCAGACCTAACCCTTAGAAGTTAGTTTCATAGCTGCCATCCAATGCGCAGCCCAACTACATGGGTTGTTCGTTTGGCCTGTGGGCTTTGTTGTGATGTTAAATGGAATAAACATAAATAGCGAGCACAACAAATGGAACTGCCAAACATGAATACTCACTTTATTCATATAAGAATATTACAATTACAATGACATTGTCAGAAATAGATTACATAAAGACCAATCTAATTGGCTTTACGGTCACCCTATTCTAACAACAACAACTGCAACAGTCACCAGTCTGCCCCTACCTCACAAAGTAGCTTGATGGCCGAACCACTCCCAAGGCGAATAGTGCCTTAGGGCCGACCCGGCACTGACCGACTGATACTCCTGCGCAATAGGAGCAGACTAAGTCGGTATTCGTCTACGAGAGGCGCACTCGTATGCCTTTCGAGGCTTCCCCCTTGTAAAGTAAATATTCTCGGGTAAGAAAGCGTTCCCTCACTATAGACTGAACTCGCTGTGAACCTTTTCGATTATTAGTTGCGGCTCATGAAGTAGCCCTCTTTCTTTAGAAAAAAGAATTTCATTACCTTTACTTTCTATTAGATTAGTAAAGCCCAAAAGCCGTTTACTAATCTATATAGTTTAGAATAGAAGGTAAGGCAGTCAAGTCCTATCTAAGTCAATTTCACCTGGCTAACACAGGAAAAAGCACCAGCCAGGCCTCTCTCTTTCTTAGTTTCACGCTAGCCTAATGAACGAAAGTCAGTCTTTTAGTAAGCGTATATAAGCGTGTATAAGCAATTCTTTAGTGGTCGCACCGGTATGGTGGAGGTTGGTTGAAGATGATGTTACGCGGCGTTCAGAACGAGCCTTGAAGTGAATGAATTAGAAAAAATGAAGAAGTAAGGCAATGAGACGACTCTTTCTTGAACTATATCATAAACAGATCTTCTCCTCTACACCAATCATAAGTTTTTCTCTATTCCTCTCGTATATCATCGTAACGCCCTTAATGATAGGTTTTGCAAAAGACTTTTCATGTCATTCCCATTTAGGTCCGATTCGGATCCCTCCGTTGTTTCCTTTTCCTTCGGCACCTTTTCCTCGAAATGAGAAAGAAGATGGTACACTTGAATTGTATTATTTAAGTGCTTATTGCTTTCAAACAATCCTACTTCTACAATTGGGGGGTCACCGGGTTATTCAAATAAGTCGTGTTTTTCGTGGTTTTCCCATGTTACAACTTCCGTACCAATTCGGTCAATCCGAAATGGATCGGTTAAACATTCCATTAGGGAGCCTGGTCTTGACTCTTCTGTGTGGTATTCATTCTCGCTCGGCTATTGGAATCACATCCAGCAGTGGTTGGAACAACTCGCAAAATCCAACCACTTCACCTACTTCATTGCCCCAACCTTTTCTCGTACCTCTATTGAAACAGAATGGTTTCATGTTCTTTCATCGATTGGTTATTCCTCTCCGTTCGTATCTCTTTTTCCAATTTCGGTCTCGATTAGTCACAAGATTGAATGGCCAATTCTCCTCCGGACCCTTGATTCAATTGTTTTCCAAGAATGTTGAGCCGGGTATGTAAGCCATGTATCTGGGAGGAACTTTTTTTAAAAAAAAGAAGGGCTTCCGGTTTCCCTGTTTTGGTCTTGCAGCTATTTTAAAATTTAAATATTGGAAAAATATATATAAGAATCTTTTAGAAGAAAGATTATATATATATATGTCCAATCTCTAGTGATGGTGGGACCAACTAAGATGTATGTCATCCAACCCGACCTTAGACTCTTTCTTCCCGACCTATTTGACTCTCTGGCCGTAGTTATTTAGGTTGTATTCCGAGATTGAAGAGATCGAATTCCTCCCGGGAACACACGAAAGAAAGATATGAACTAGGTAAATAGAAATGGAAAAGAGATGTTTCCAATTCATCAAAATGTGAAGCTTTTTCTACATCCATATGATCTGCTAAAGTGGATCGGTATTGACCATATAATAAAAAGAAGATCTTGGTCCATGGATTCCCAAGAAGGTAAGAACTCCAACCTGTCTGATGCTTCTTCGGCCAAATACAATATACAAGTGGGACCTGCACTATGAGCAAGCTGTGCGAAAAACCGCTTCTTTTTTCCGGTTCCGAAACAACTTGGGCGAAATAGGGTTCTACCGGGAAACCATGGATTTTGAGTTTTCGCCATTGGTTACTGGTTGAGCCACTGGAATGGAATGAGATAAGAATCTCTGTAGATCTTTCTTCTCCACTTACTCGTAACAGGCTTTTCTTCTTTAGAATGCTTCTCCCGAATGGCATAATTGTCCGATTTGTTCCTCGATCTTCAAAACTGACTCCTCCTACTCTTCCTTCTCTTTTAGTTTAGGATAGGATCATCATTGGTCCTTCTTTCACTAATGATCTCACCACTTTCTAGTAGTTGTAGTTCGCGCGAACGCGCGAGGGACTATCCTTTCTATTGCTTGCCCTTGCTTTTCACTCTCAAAGGGTCTCTCTCTACTATGAAGCGAAGCAAAGCGCATGGCGCTGAAGTGAAGAAAGCTCAATAAACACATAGGAATACGATGCAGGGCATAGCATAAATGAAAGCGCTGATCATTTTTCAAAACATATATGCTTGACCTTTCTCGATGCTTTTTCTTTTGGGTGACCCACCAACCGACCAAGCAGTGATCGATGACAGAATGGTACAAAGAAATCAAAGTCATTGGATTTGGTAGTTCTCCATTGACTTCTCTCTTTACCCCTTGCTTATGTTCCTATATGGGTGTGCACCTCCAGATGGGCGGGAGCCGGCCTCCCACTCTCTAATGCAGCATTTATTAGCTTAGCTGGGTTGGGTGGATCGTGCAATAAACCTCTCTCGACCCTCCCTTTCTAATTCATCTTTATGAAAGCCTCTCGCCTTTCGAGTGTTAGAATAGGTGACCATGTAAGCCAATTTTGGCAGGAATATGTAACCTATGTCTAGACAATTTCTGGTGTTTGATAAAAACATTTATGAATAAAGAAGTGAAAATTCATATGGCAATACTTTGTTTACGTTCACTTATATCTGCATTTACATTTCTGTTCACTACGCAAACAAAGCCCACGGACTGAGAATCGATTTCGGGGACTGGGACTACGCTTGGAGGTAGGTCCATGAAATCAGTCTTACCGAATCAGTCCGGAAATCTCCAAGTCAAGGAATCCCGAAAATGGGTACCGGGTTTCCCTTTGAGACTTGCACTAAGCATCTGCTGTCGTATTTCATCGACGGGTGACGAAGGTCGTCTAAGCAGTGTTAGTGGGTCAGCATGCTAGGAAGCAGCTGACTGAGGTAACTCGCGGGAACCGTCTTACGGAGGACCTTGAGTATGGTCAGCAAGGTATGACGTGTATTCCCAGTTCCAACGGTACAGGCCAAGTCCTTTGACTTGAGGAACTGTTGAGTTCACCTGTGCATCAGGTCTGTATCTTAGATATGGTGAGAGATTGCCAAAATACTCTTGCGTAGTCATAAGCCATGTCTAGTGCAGCTCGGGTGTACAGAGTGACAGTATTTTCCAGGAAAGGATCTGTCTCCTGTCGAAAGGTATTGACAGTTGAGTCTCATGTATGCTCTGTGTCTTGTCCCTAAAATCTGTGGCCACAGTAACTGAACAGAACGGAAGGTTTCCCTTGCGGCGTTTAGTAAGGACAGACCAACACTTAGGTCCAAAATGGGTACCTGCTTTTCCGTGCCCTAGACTCTAAGTGATGAGACCGAAGACAGAAGGACAAGTGTACTGTTAGAGCCTAAATGTTCATCCCCAATTATTTCACCTAGTCTCTAGTGGCATGGACCGTTGCTAGATGGCCACCTATGGTAACGGACGGATTCTAGGAATCCGACCAAGTCTAGCTGAAAGGTGAACCTAAAGAGTCACACACTATCCACACACACTTAGTATTTAATTTGGAATTAAATATTGGAGTAAAGGAATGATTAAATTAGATTTAATCGGGTCCTATATTTTCTTGGAGAAATTAATTCCTTCTATTTGATAAAGGGAATTAAATTAATAAATAGAATTTATTAAAGGGTTGATTTAATGGGCTTAGAATAAATATTAATATTTATTTATTATATTTATTTTTAGCATTTTGGAATATTGAATGGGATTTAAATATTCCATTAAATTAAAATCAACGGTTGAGATGGAAAGGGGAGATGGAAGGCTAGGATTTGTTTGACTAGATCAAACACTATTTTGACTAGGACTTTGACTAGGTCAAAATCCTAGACAAATTAGAGTTCTTAGAGTAGGAGTTTAAAGAGGATTAAACTCCTCCTCTATAAATACCTCTAGCTTCCAACTTTTTGAAGGATGATGAAATTCCAACACACACACAACACACACATAATTTCGGCCTCTCTCCCCTCTCTCTCGTCCGCCCTCTCTCTCTCCACTCTCCAAGAAAATATTTTCTAGTTCTTTTGTTCTTGGAACATTAGAACTTAGATGAATCAATACCGTTAATTGATAACGTGTTGTTGATCATCCACTCCAAAATATACACTTGTTCGTTGCTAGAACGACGTGCAAGATACGTGGGTGGATCGTGTGTCAGGATTTGGAGGGTCTCAAGAACGAGATCTCGGTGCAAAACGGGAACAACGCGTGTAGCCGTTAAAGACGAAAACGACAACGGGTAGGTCTCGTTTTAGTTTTCGTCTCTCTTTATTTTCAACTCTATGGCTTCCATGATTTCTTTACATGTTGTTTAATCATGAGATACAGCGAACACCCGGGAATCTCACGGGTACACCCCTTGAGCGTGTTCTTTTATTATTAAAAGCATGCTTTAATTTTTGTATGTTATTTTATATCGCGCTTCCGCATTCGCGCAATTCCCGGGACGATCCACCGATTTCTTTCAGTGGTATCAGTGCCATGTTCCGTGTATAGGCCTAGGGTTTATGTGCGTTATAAGAATGAAACGTGAAATTGGCATGTTTTTATTAAATCTTGATTTTCTTGATTTTAAAACATGTCGTTTTTATTGCTTTTGATTCGTGTGTACTTTCTGAATATTGGAGTTTTTCGGTTTTTCTTGGGAAACGGGGTGGAAAAATTGAACGGAAAACGAGAAACGACGCAGCCGGCCAGCCAAGAGGGCTGGCCGCGCGCAGCCGCGCGCTGCCGGCAGGACAGACGCGCGCAGGCAAGGGAAGCCTGCGCGCGCCCGCCCAGCCGATCGCGCAGGCGCGCGCGCACGCAGACGAGGGTGTCTGCGCGGACGGACTCTGTGCAGCGCCGCCAGGCGCGCGCGCACGCAGACGGAGGAGTCTGCGCATGGCGCAGCCGGCAGCCAGCAGGCCAGCGCGCGCGCGAGGCAAGGGAGCCTGCGCGCGCGACAGCCTGCCGGAATGGCACAGCCTGTGCGCGCGCCGGCAGGCCTCTGCCGGCGGCGGCGGCTGCTGCTACTGCTAGGGTTTCAAAACCCTAGTAGTGTTTTCTTTTATTTTTTAATTACTTTCAGTTTTAATTTTGAATTAATTCTGAAAAATCGTTTTGTGGGTTCAATTATGCCTAATTTTCTAAAGACATTATTTTAGGAGTAAAATAAATTGGATTTGAAATCCCGGGGTTATTTTACTTAAAATAATGAGGAAAGGTTTTCCTAAAACGAGAAAATTTTATTACCAATATTTATGTTTTATTTTTCACACGTTACGCACATATTCATTTATTATTTTGAATATTTATGATTGGGAATCATGTGTTGTTGGTATATTGTAATTATATGATGGGATCATTTGATTATGTGTGTTGGATGGAAATGGATGATCACGAGTCCTAGACCGAATGTATGGTTTATTTTCTGTTGGGCCTGTGTGCCTCTTTTACTGCTTTCTCCTTCTCTCTTTCTAGTTGCCTTGGAATAATAAGGCATTCTACCTCCCTCCTTATGTATTCCCCCCGGGTTTTCGCTGGGGTTTCTTTTTTTATATGTAATGAGAGTAGAATAGGAGTGAGGTTTCTAATTTTGTAATTGGTGGTTATGTGATTGAGGTTAATATGGTCACTAATTCTGCCTCTTGGGTATTAGATACCGGCTGTGGAGCTCACATTTGCAATGACTTGCAGGTGTTGAAAAGAAGCAGAAAACTGGGTAGCGGGGACATGATCCTGAAGCTTGGGAATGGCAAGGCCATCTCGGCAGAAGCAGTAGGATCCGCCACTCTAGTGATTAGTCATAGTATTAGCATAGATTTAGAGCAAGTTTATTTTGTACCTTGTATGATTAAAAATATCATTTCCATTCCATTGTTGGACAATAGTGGTTATGAGTTTAGAATCAATAAAAATTGCTTTTATTTGATGAGGTGTGGAATTGCTCATCTACTTTGTACATTGCATAACGGACTCTATATCTTGCAATAAACGAATATCGTCCTCAATGCACAACACAAACGGAAATTAGATAATAACGGGAACGCACGACTGTGGCACGCTAGGCTAGGTCATATATCCCAAGATAGGATGAAAAGGTTGGTAGACTCAAAGAACCTAGAGGTTGGGGACTTGAGCGATCTACCAACTTGTGAATCCTGTTTAAGAGGGAAAATGACCAGGAAGCCCTTTGTAGGACAAAGCAGGCTTGCCCCAGGTCTATTGGACTTGGTCCATACAGACGTATGTGGGCCACTAAGGACGCAGGCCCAAGGTGGGTTTTCCTACTTCATAACCTTTACCGATGATCATTCACGGTATGGTTATGTTTACCTAATGAGGTACAAGTTTGAAGCTCTTGAGAGGTTTAAAGAATTCAAACTTGAAATGGAGAATCAAACCAACTGCAAAATTAAAGTCCTACGATTAGACCGAGGCGGTGAATACCTTAGTAGGAGTTCCTAGATTATCTAAAAGAACATGGTATAATATCAGAATGGACACCTCCAGGAACACCACAGTTAAATGGTGTCTCTGAAAGGAGGAATCGAACCCTGTTGGACATGGTTCGTGAAAGATTGTGTGGATCGGCCCGGGAGATCAACGCGAATAGCGGAAGCGCGAAATAGTGCGTAATAAAAATTACAAAGCATAATTAAATGGAATTTAAATCATGCATAACATACATAATCGAATCAAGGGGTGTGCCCTTGATTCTCCCGGCGTTCGGTGTATCTCATATTCAATAAAACACAACATGGAGGCTATAGAATTAGAACCGGAAAACATAATTAAAGAACCTACCCGGTTGTAGTTTTGTCTTCATTTCGGCTACATGCATTGTTCCCCGTTTTGCACCAAGATCTCAAAGAAGAGACCTCTAAATCATCTCACTCGCTCCACCGGAAAGCAAACAACCCTTGTGCTAGCAAGAAATAATTTGGGGAGAAGAGACATCGATACACGCTATGAATTAACGCAATCAATGTCTCTTATGTTCTTAACTTGAATAAATCAAGAAGAATAAAGTAGTATTTTTGGAGATTAAAGAAAGGGGATGGACCAAAATTTGAGGAGAATAGAGAGATGAGAGTTGTAGAGAATACTAGGTGTGAGTGTGTGTTTTTTGAGTATTTATAGAAGATGGAATTTCCTATTCCTTCTCAAACTCTTCCAAAGAGACACATTTTGACTAGGATTTTGACCTAGTCAAATCCTAGTCAAATTAGGCTTTGATTAAGTCAAATTAATCATGGCCCTTCATCTCATCATTCTCTAGATCAAATCTTGTCCATCCATTTTGATGGGCTTTATGGAATGGGCCTATTTAATTCTAAATTAAATATTCCCATGGACTTTATATTAAATCATATTTAATATACTAAGCCCATTAATTAATTAATGGAAAGTACTTATTTAATTGTAAATTAAATAGTCCCATGGACTTTATATTAAATCCTATTTAATATACCAAGCCCATTAATTAATTTCATAGAATGGGATTATTTAATTCTAAATTAAATAGTCCCATTGAGTTTATATTAAATCCTATTTAATATACCAAGCCCACTAATTAATTAATTCACCCTTTTAATTTAATTAAAAGAAAGCCCATGCTTTATAAATTCATAAATCTAATTTATGAACTCAAGCCCGATTATTCCAAATAATTCATCGAGGCTTGAATCTCCAAGAAGTATAATTTAATTCCATTAAATTAAACCTTCTCCCGTAATTAATTCCAAATTAATTCCCTTTCATTTGGTGTAGCGGGTGTGACTCTTTAGGTTCACCTTTCAGCTAGACTTAGACCTACTTCTTGTTATTTCATAACCAAAGTAGTCCGTTACCATGGTGTGGCCATCTAGCAACGGTCCATGGCACTAGAGACTAGGTGAATTTATGGTGTGAACATTTAGGCTCCAAGTTATATGCAGGTGCGATCCTACCGACGCTCGATACGTACGGGTACTGTCCTACTGTCGCCTGTCTCCCGGCCTTTAGTCTAGGGGTCGGTTCCTATCCTTGACTAGGCAATTATGCATAATGCTCGAGATAGGTTTAACTCGACGTAGGAAATTCTTTCCCACTACATCAAGTGCTATGGCCATAGACTTTGTGAGTCTAAACCATCTCCGAGCGGATAGGAGATCTTGTTGTTATATCCTTGACAGGGGACAGATCTTATCTTGGAATTCACCGTTCTTACATACTCCGACTGCACTGGACGAGGCTTATGATGACCATGTGATATAATCGGTCAAATTTCACCAGATCCAAGATACAACCTTAGTATGTAGGGACTGCCGTGATCCTCAAGTCGAGGACTAATCCCGTACTATCGGAACCGGGAATACGAGTCATACCGACCAAGCCGAGTAGCTTCCATATGACGATTGAAAGATTATGTGGATCGTCCCGGGAAAAGCGCGAATGCGGAAGCGCGGTATAATTAAAAAATATAAATGCGGAATTTAAACATGCTTTTAAATTAAAACACGTTTTCAAAGGGTGTGCCTTTGAAATTTCCCGGGCGTTCGGTGTATCTCATGAACGAATAACATAAAATAAATCATGGAGGCCATAGGGTTGGAAAATAAAAGAGGACGAAAAACATAAACGAGACCTACCCGTTGTCGTTTTCGTCTTCAACGGCTACACGCGTTGTTCCCCGTTTTGCACCAAGATCTCGTTCTTGAGACCCTCCAAATCGTGACACACGATCCACCCACGTATCTTGCACGTCGTGCTAGCAACGAACAAGTTTATATATATATTGGAGTGGATGAATCAACGACACGTTATGAATTAACGGTATTGATTCATCAAGTTCTAATGTTCCAAGAACAAGAGAACAAAGAAAATAATTTTCTTTGGAGAGAGAGAGAGGCGAACGAGAGATGGGAGAGATCCGTGTGTGTGTGTTGTAGTGTGTGTGTTGGAGATTCATCATCATGTAAATTGTAGGATGCTAGGGGTTTATATAGAAGAGGAGTTTTAATCCTCTTTAAACTCCTCTTTTAAGAACTCTAATTTGACTAGGATTTTGACCTAGTCAAAGTCCTAGTCAAACTAGTGTTTTTGACCTAGTCAAAACGATCCTAGCCATCCATCTCTCCCATTAATCTCAACCGTTGATTTGATTTAATTTAATTTAATGGAAATATTTAAAACCTATTTAAATATTTCCAAGAGGCTAAAATAAATATAAATATTATTTAAGCCCATTAAATAAATCCCTTTTGATAAATCCAATTTATCAATTTAATTCCTCCCTATCAAATAGAAGAATTATTTCTCCAAGAAAAATAAAGGTCCCGATTAAATCTAATTTAATCATTCCTTCACTCCAATATTTAATTCCAAATTAAATATTTAATTGTGTGTGGATAGTGTGTGACTCTTTAGGATTCACCATTCAGCTAGACTTGGTCGGATTCCTAGAATCCGTCCGTTACCATGGGTGGCCATCTAGCAACGGTCCATGGCACTAGAGACTAGGTGAAATATTCAGGATGAACATTTAGGCTCTAACAGTACGCTTGTCCTTCTGTCTTCGGTCTCATCACTTAGTGTCTAGGGCACGGATAACGCAGGTACCCATCTTGGACCTAAGTGTCGGTCTGTCCTCACTAAACGCCGCAAGGGAAACCTTCCCTTCTGTTCAGTCACTGTGGCCACAGTTTTAGGGACAAGACCTAGAGCATACATGAGACTCAACTGTCAAAACCTATTGACAGGAGACAGATCCTTTCTTGGAAACTACTGTCACTTTGCACACCAGGACTGCACTAGACATGGCTTATGACTACCAAAGAGAATTCTGGCAATCTCTCACCATATCTAAGATACAGTTCTGATGTACAGGTAAACTCAGTAATTCCTCAAGTCAAAGGACTTGACCTGTACCGTTGGAACCGGGAATACTCGTCATACCTTGCAGACCATACTCAAGTCCTCCGTAAGACGGTTCCCACGAGTCACCTCAGTCAGCTGCATCCTAGCAGGCTAACCCACTAACACTGCTTAGACGATCCTCGTCACCCGTCGATGAAACACGACAGCAGATGCTTAGTGCAAGTCTCAAATGGAATCCCGGTACCCATTTTCGGGATTCCTTGACTTGGAGATTTCCGGACTGATTCGGGAAGACTGATTTCATGGACCTACCTCCAAGCGTAGTCCCAGTCCCCGAAATTGATTCTCAGTCCGTGGGCTTTGTTTGCATAGTGAACAGATATAGAAAAGTGAACACAAACAAAGTAATGCCAAATGAAATTCACTTCTTTATTCATTAATGATTTATCAAAACACTTATAATTGTCTAGACATAGGTTACATATACCCGCCAAAATTGGCTTACATGGTCACCTATTTCTAACAATCTCCCACTTGACCTTTAAAAGCCAATCACCCATATGCCTAATCCCCATCTTCTCAAGATGTTGCGTATGAGCACTTTGCGACATAGGCTTTGTCAGCGGGTCTGCTGTGTTGTCTGCTGAGTTGACTCGGTCCATCCGAACGTCACCTCTTCCTACCATTTCTCTAAGAAGATGGTAGCGTCTAAGAATGTGTTTGGAACGGTGGTGAGATCTCGGTTCCTTTCGCTTGCGCTATTGCACCGTTGTTATCACAGAAGATGACAACGGGCTCGGCGATGCTAGGCACCACACCCAACTCTTGGATGTAGTTTCTCATCCAAACCGCTTCCTTAGCAGCTTCTGAAGCTGCTATGTATTCAGCCTCAGTGGTGGAGTCAGCAGTGGTTGCTTGCTTGGAACTTTTCCAAGCCACTACTCCTCCGTTGAGTTTGAATACATACCCTGATTGAGACTTGGCATCATCGTCATCAGACTGGAAGCTAGCGTCGCTAAAGCCTTCCAGAATTAGTTCTCCATTGCCATAGACCAAGAACATTTCCTTAGTCCTCCTAAGGTACTTAAGGATGCCCTTAACGGCATTCCAATGTGCCTCTCCTGCACAGGACTGATATCTGCTTGTCACGCTCAAAGCGTATGCAATGTCAGGCCTGGTGCAATGGACCGCATATTGGATGCTACCTACGGCAGAAGCATAGGGATGACTTTCATCTTTTCAAGTTCCTCATCAGTCTGCGGGGACTGCTTCTTGGATAGCTTGATCCCATGCCTCATTGGAAGGAATCCTCGTTTGGAGTTATCCATTCGATATCTCTTTAGGACTTTCTCCATATACGAGTTTTGGGTGAGCCCTAACATCCTTTTAGATCTGTCCCTGACAATCTGGATGCCTAGGATGTAGGATGCTTCACCCAAGTCCTTCATTGGAAAACTTGGTTGACAGCCATGCTTTTGTGTTTCCTAACATTCTGACGTCATTTCCAATGAGCAGAATGTCATCCACGTAAAGCACTAGGAACACTATGGAGCTCCCACTGACCTTCTTGTATACACAAGGGTCGGATTCGTTTTTGATGAAGTCATAACCCCGTTATTACCTCATCAAATCGAATGTTCCAACTCCGGGAAGCTTGTTTGAGGCCATAGATGGACTTCTGGAGACGACAGACCTTCTGTTCTTCTCCAGTGACCGTTGAAACCCTCCGGCTGATCCATATAGATCTCTTCTTCAACGAAACCGTTGAGGAAGGCCGTTTTCACGTCCATCTGCCATATTTCATAGTCATACCATGCTGCTATGGCAAGCAGGATCCGAATGGATTTAGCCATGGCTACTGGCGAGTAGGTATCCTCAAATCGACCCCGGGTCGTTTGAGTGTATCCCTTAGCTACAAGCCTAGCCTTGAAGGTAGTGACCTCTCCATCAACGCCGAGTTTGCGCTTGTAGACCCACTTACAGCCCACTGGCTTAACACCTTTCGGTGGATCTACAAGTCTCCAAACTTGGTTCTCGCTCATGGAGTCCATTTCGGTTTTCATGGCCTCAAGCCATTTCCCAGAGTCGATGTCTGACATCGCTTCCCCGTATGTCTTAGGATCGTTATCCAGAAGATCGGTCGCACCTAGAAATCCATATCTCACTGGAGGTCTGGATTCTCTAGTGGACCTTCGGAGAACGGGAACGTTAGTGGTAACTGTGGGCGCTGACTGTATCGGAGCCGGCGGTTCAGGGGCCGGGGCTGGCCTGCCTTGAGGTTGTCCTTCATGCCTAGCATGTTGGACTTCTCTAGGTAGGTCAGTCCTCCTAGTGTCTATCCTGAATCCTCTAGGTGAGGTTTCCGCGACTGTTTCTGATGACTGAGTTCCATCACTTGATTCCTCAAGGATCAGCTCATCAGGTTGGATATCCTCCGGGAAGCCTTGCTCCAAGAATACTGCATTCCTTGAAACAAATACCTTTTGTTCCAAAGGGTCATAAAAAGTAATAACCCGCAGTTTCTTTAGGGTATCCAACGAACCTGCATAGGCTAGACCTGGATTCTAGCTTATCTCCCACTAACCTCTTGACGTATGCGGGGCTACCCCACACTTTCAAGTAGTTGTAGGATGCAGGCTTTGCCGTGCCATATCTCATATGGCGTTTGGGTCACTACACTAGTAGGCGCCAAATTCAATAACTTGGCTGCCGTTTCTAATGCATAACTCCAAAACGATAGGGGCAATTTGGTAAAACTCATCATGGAACGAACCATGTCCAACAGGGTTCGGTTCCTCCTTTCAGAGACGCCATTTAACTGTGGTGTTCCGGAGGTGTCCATTCTGATATTATACCATGTTCCTTTAGATAATCTAGGAATTCGCCACTAAGGTATTCACCGCCTCGGTCTGACCGTAGGACTTTAATTTTGCAGTTGGTTTGATTCTTCCACTTCAAGTCTGAATTCTTAAACCTCTCAAGAGCTTCAGACTTGTACCTCATCAGGTAAACATAACCATACCGTGAATGATCATCGGTGAAGGTTATGAAGTAGGAGAACCCACCTCGGGCCTGCGTCCTTAGTGGTCCACACACGTCTGTATGGACCAAGTCCAACAGACCTGTGGCAAGCCTGCTTTGTCCTACAAAGGGCTTCTTGGTCATTTTCCCTCTTAGACAAGATTCACAAGTTGGTAGATCACTCAAGTCCCCAACCTCTAGGTTCTTTGAGTCTACCAACCTTTTCATCCTATCTTGGGATATGTGACCTAGCCTAGCGTGCCACAGACGTGCGTTCCCGTTATTATCTAATTTCCGTTTGTGTTGAGCGTTAAGAACGAAAATTCGTTTTGTTGCAAGATATAGAGCCCATTATGTAATGTACCAAGTAGATGAGCAATTCCACACCTCATCAAATAAAAGCAATTTTATTTGATTTTAAACTCATAACCATTATTGTCTAACAATGGAATGGAAATGATGTTTTTAATCATACTGGGTACAAAATAAACTTGCTCTAATTCTATGCTAATGGTATCACTAATAACTAAAGTGGCGGATCCTACTGCTTCTGCCGAGATGGCCTTGCCATTTCCGAGCTTCAGGATCATGTCCCCGCTACTTAGTTTTTCTGCTTCTTTTCAACACCTGCAGATCATTGCAAATGTGAGCTCCACAGCCGGTATCCAATACCCAAGAGGCAGAATTAGTGACCATGTTAACCTCAATCACAAATATACCTTGGTTTGAGAAGAGTTTGGGGCACTCTCTCTTCCAATGCCCTTTCTCACGGCAGTTGATTACATATGTCATATGCCTTCGACTGTTGCTTGGAGACAACCTTTCCCTTTCCTTTGCCTTTCCCTCTTTGCAATGGGAACACTCTGAGTGTTCGTAGCTGCTATAACTGCCTTTCCCTTCCCTTTCTTCCTTTTCCAACGTCCGGCGCCCTTGCCTTTCGTCTTGGAAGCAGAAGCACCTCCAAACAATACCGAAGGCGTGGACTTCTTAGTCGTTGCCTCGTATTGCACCAACATATTGATCAACTCATGAATACCCTTCTCAAGTGCATTCATGTTGTAGTTGACAATAAATTGATCAAAGGAGGGTGGGAGTGACTGAAGGATCACATCTATGTACGTTTCGTTATCGAGACCTGCCTTTAGGTCCTCGAGCTTTTCCACTAGGGTAAGCATTTTAACCCCATGTTCTTGTACAGAGGATCCTTCTGTCATTTTAGTTCCAAAGAACGCCTTGGTCGCGACATACCTAGTATGCCGGTCCGGGACTGCATAGCAATCCTTAAGGCGAGCCATTATGGAAGGGACATCGTCTAGCCTTTCATATTGCTTCTGAATCTCATTGGTCATCGAAGCAAGTATGATGCTACGAACCTTCCGGTTATCCTTATGCCAAGTCTCGAACGTCTCACGTTCCTCTGGCGTGGATCCTTCGGTAAGGTCCTAGGGAGAGGCTCGTCCATGACGTAGCCTTGGTTCTCATAATCCAGGACTATCCTGAGATTGCGCAACCAGTCGTTGTAGTTGGTTCCATTAAATTTATTTGTCTCAAGAATGGTTGAAAGTGGGTTCTTAGACATTTTAAAATCTACATGTTGAAAAACAACGCGCGATCAGCAGAAAGTAAAGACGGTGGTTTGATAAAAATAATTAAATGCTTGGTCTTTAGTCATTTAATCCTCCCACTATTTATACGAAAACACGGTACTCTCAAACGTAGTTTTTCGGGAAATCCTTTCCTAGTGGGCTTGGGATCCACAGCGATTTTTCCCATACCCCGCTTTTACGATTCGCATGGAAAAGATCCTGTGGGAGGTATTCCCATACCATTCTCGTTCCACGAGATTCCCAAGATTATTGCCTCACCCTTTTGCATGATCCCGAGGACTCCAAGCGAATCATGCTAATTAGGCGTTAGACCCGACCCAATCGACCGAGCCATGGACCCACTAGTACCCCCACGACTCGTGAGACAGGTAGCAGCAGCCCATTTTTCGTTTCATGACATAGTGCAGCTTCTTTTAAGTACAATAACGTGCCACGACTCGTGAGACCACGCTATTGACCTAAAACAGCTTCCTCACTATGCCACGGATTGGAAGGCATGGACGAACTCCTAGAGTTCATGTCCACTTTATCTAGGGTCTAATATTTTAACATTGGTCCAACCAATGTGAGAGTAATAATGACCGAGATCTCATAATATATCCAACATTCATCCATAATGCATAAATAAAAATCCATCCATAGCAGTTATATGATAAATAAAAGCCATTCATCCATCATAATAACCACATGCAAAATTAAAGCCTAGCACGCCCCTGTTGGATGATCACAAGCCCGAATCCTATGCGATCCACTGAGCCCGCAGTGGATCTATGGTCAATCTAGGGTTGGTCCTATACTATTACAATAATAGTAACCCAATCATCATTCTGATGGGCCTTGGTCTCTTTTTCTCTTTCTTCACTTCATGGAAAACGCCAAGGGACCTCCGGTCTGGGCTCTCCATGTGGTCCTTCCTTCTTCTCCACCAATTACAAAAAATAGAAAACCTCACTCCTAGTCTACTCTCATTACATATAAAAAAATTAGAAACCCCAGCGAAACCCCGGGGGGAGTACATAAGGAGGGAGGTAGAAAGCCTTATTATTCCAAGGCACTAGAAAGAGAGAAGGAGAAAGCAGTTAAAGAGGCACACAGGCCCAACAGTAAATTAAACCATACATTCGGTCTAGGGCTCGTGATCATCCATTTCCATCCAACACACATAATTACATGATCCAATCACATAATCATAATATTCCAACAACACATGATTTCCAATCACATCAATCCAAGATGAAAATAAATGAACATGTGCGTAACGTGTGAAAATAAAATATAAATATTGGCAATGTAAAATTTTTCGTTTTAGGAAAACCTTTCCTCATTATTTTAAGTAAAATAACCCTGGGATTCTAAATCCAATTTATTTTACTCCTAAAATAATGTCTTTAGGAATTTAGGAAAATTGAACCCAAAAACGAAATTTTTCAGAATTAATTCAAAATTAAAACTGAAAATAAATTTAAAAATAAAATAATAATGCTAGGGTTTCAAAAAACCCTAGCTGCAGCAGCCGCCGGCCGCCGCCACCGGCAGCAGCGGCAGGCCGTGCGCGCAGGGCAGCAGGCCCAGCCTGCCGCCCCTGCGCGCGCAGGCACTGCCTGGCCGGGCGCGCGCGCGCAGGCCCCTTGCCTGCGTGCGCGCGCGCCTGGCCGGCAGCGCGCTGCGCGGCCTGGTGCTCCGGCAGGCCGACGCTGCGCGCAGGCTCCTTTGCCTGTGCGCGCGCGCTGGCCTGCTGGCCACCGCCGCATCCCTGCGTTCGCGCGCAGAGCGCGCGCGCAGACGCGCACTGGGCGTGCCTGCGGGCGGCGCGCGCAGACGCCTCCGTCTGCGTGCGCGCGCGCCTGGCGGCGCGCCTGGTGCCCGTCCGCGCGCGGGCTCCTCCGCCGCCAGCCTTGCGCGCGCGCGCGCATGGCGCGCCTGCCGGCGCGCGCGCGCAGACACCTCTGTCTGCCCGCGCGCGCGCCTGGAGGCGTTTCCATGCGCGCACGCCGCGCGCAGCCAACCCGGCTGCGCGCTGCCCCTGCGCGGCCGGCAGCGCGCGCGCGCGCAGGCTTCCATGCCTGCGCGCGTCTGCCCTGCCGGCAGCGCTCGGCTGCGCGCGGCCAGCCTTCCCGGCTGGCCGGCTGTGACGTTTTTCTCGTTTTCAGATTAATTCCCATCCCGATTCCCAAGAAAAACAGAAAATACCAATATTCAGCAATTCACACGAATTAAAAGCAATAAAATAACATGCTTTAATAATCAAGAAAATCAAGATTCAATTAAAACATGCTCAAAACACGTTTCATGCTTAAAACGCACATAACCCTAGGCCTATACACCGAACCGGGCTCTGATACCACTGAAAGATTATGTGGATCGTCCCGGGAAAAGCTGCGAATGCGGAAGCGCGGTATAATTAAAAAAATAAATGCGGAATTTAAACATGCTTTTAAATTAAAAACACGTTTCAAAGGGTGTGCCTTTGAAATTTCCCGGGCGTTCGGTGTATCTCATGAACGAATACATAAAAATAAATCATGGAGGCCATAGGGTTGGAAAATAAAAGAGGACGAAAAAACATAAAACGAGACCTACCCGTTGTCTTTTTCGTCTTCAACGGCTACACGCGTTGTTCCCCGTTTTGCACCAAGATCTCGTTCTTGAGACCCTCCAAATCGTGACACACGATCCACCCACGTATCTTGCACGTCGTGCTAGCAACGAACAAGTTTATATATATATTGGAGTGGATGAATCAACGACACGTTATGAATTAACGGTATTGATTCATCAAGTTCTAATGTTCCAAGAACAAGAGAACAAAGAAAATAATTTTCTTTGGAGAGAGAGAGAGGCGAACGAGAGATGGAGAGATCCGTGTGTGTGTGTTGTAGTGTGTGTGTTGGAGATTCATCATCATGTAAATTGTAGGATGCTAGGGGTTTATATAGAAGAGGAGTTTTAATCCTCTTTAAACTCCTCTTTTAAGAACTCTAATTTGACTAGGATTTTGACCTAGTCAAAGTCCTAGTCAAACTAGTGTTTTTGACCTAGTCAAAACGATCCTAGCCATCCATCTCTCCCATTAATCTCAACCGTTGATTTGATTTAATTTAATTTAATGGAAATATTTAAAACCTATTAAATATTTTCCAAGAGGCTAAAATAAATATAAATATTATTTAAGCCCATTAAATAAATCCCTTTGATAAATCCAATTTATCAATTTAATTCCTCCTATCAAATAGAAAGAATTATTTCTCCAAGAAAAATAAAGGTCCCGATTAAATCTAATTTAATCATTCCTTCACTCCAATATTTAATTCCAAATTAAATATTTAATTGTGTGTGTGGATAGTGTGTGACTCTTTAGGTTCACCATTCAGCTAGACTTGGTCGGATTCCTAGAATCCGTCCGTTACCATGGGTGGCCATCTAGCAACGGTCCATGGCACTAGAGACTAGGTGAAATATTCAGGGATGAACATTTAGGCTCTAACAGTACGCTTGTCCTTCTGTCTTCGGTCTCATCACTTAGTGTCTAGGGCACGGATAACGCAGGTACCCATCTTGGACCTAAGTGTCGGTCTGTCCTCACTAAACGCCGCAAGGGAAACCTTCCCTTCTGTTCAGTCACTGTGGCCACAGTTTTAGGACAAGACCTAGAGCATACATGAGACTCAACTGTCAAAACCTATTGACAGGAGACAGATCCTTTCTTGGAAACTACTGTCACTTTGCACACCAGGACTGCACTAGACATGGCTTATGACTACCAAAGAGGAATTCTGCAATCTCTCACCATATCTAAGATACAGTTCTGATGTACAGGTAAACTCAGTAATTCCTCAAGTCAAAGGACTTGACCTGTACCGTTGGAACCGGGAATACTCGTCATACCTTGCAGACCATACTCAAGGTCCTCCGTAAGACGGTTCCCACGAGTCACCTCAGTCAGCTGCATCCTAGCAGGCTAACCCACTAACACTGCTTAGACGATCCTCGTCACCCGTCGATGAAACACGACAGCAGATGCTTAGTGCAAGTCTCAAATGGAATCCCGGTACCCATTTTCGGGATTCCTTGACTTGGAGATTTCCGGACTGATTCGGGAAGACTGATTTCATGGACCTACCTCCAAGCGTAGTCCCAGTCCCCGAAATTGATTCTCAGTCCGTGGGCTTTGTTTGCATAGTGAACAGATATAGAAAAGTGAACACAAACAAAGTAATGCCAAATGAAATTCACTTCTTTATTCATTAATGATTTATCAAAACACTTATAATTGTCTAGACATAGGTTACATATACCCGCCAAAATTGGCTTACATGGTCACCTATTCTAACAACGATTCCCGCGAGTCACCTCAGTCGGTCACCCGTTGATGAAACACGACAGCAGATGCTTAGTGCAAGTCTCAAATGGATTCTCGATGCCCTGTCTCGAGATTCCTTTGACTTGGAGTATTTTAGACTGATTCGACAAAACTGATTTCATGAACCTACCTCCAAGCCTAGTTCCAATTTCCCGAAATGTCATTTCAGTCTGTGGGCGTTTGTTGTGACATCGTAACGATGCAAGCAGTAAGTATAACAAACTCATGCCTATGAATCCTTACTACATTCATTAACATAATATTACTTGTTCACATATTGACGAATAGTTCTCAGAACAGCCAATACCATTGACTTTCTGGTCACCTATGCTAACAATCTCCCACTTGACCAATAAGTCAATTACCCACTTTGTTCAGAATCCTCTGAGTATGAGTAATCTACGATACCGACTAAGGTATTGTGAGTCCACTTATATTTCCTTGCAAAGCAATACGGTCTAACCGTGTTACCTCTATCCACCATTGCCTCCTAGAGATGGTGGTTGTCCAAGAATATTTTCGTGGATCTTGTGATGAGATCTCGTGCCAATACTCCAGAGCCAAGTTGCCTGCCATATAGGCGAACATGGCTTGGTCGTGCTAGGCGCCACGTCCATCCTATGGACGCGGTCTTCATCAGTGATCACTATCCGATGCACTCGTCATTGGGCCTGACTGTGCATACCTTTGAGACTAACTGGTTTTCACTTATGCTCTGGAAGCTAGTATCGCTTTAGCCTTCCAAAGCAACTCTCAACAGATGGTGCATCATGAACACATCTTTAGTCCTTATTCAGGTGCTACGGATCGTTCTTGATTGCTGTCTTCAACCCCTCAGTGCATTACCGATTTATGTTGAACCATGCTAGAAGCACCTCTCAACATTGGTTCCTATGCACCGAGTAAACATATCATATGTTTGCCTAGGGTTAAGACGTAGCGGATACTCAACACCCAAGCCTTCTCATTAGTCCACCGTGACTAAGTCTTGAATGGCTTGATGCTTTATGCATAGTATCCAAGTTTTCTCATCAGTCTTACTATGACTGAGTCTCGAATAACTTGTCCCTCTACATACATGAGTTTTTCTCATCAGTCCACCATGACTGAGTCTTTGAAAAGCTCAATTCCTGATATGTATGTGAGAACCCTAAAATGTCATGGAGAATTTTTGTGAGTTACGGTTTGTGTTTTAGTGATTCCTAATGCCTTGAATTCATCCATGAATCAAGATATTACACACTTAAACACTTGGAACGCCATTTCTACTCCCACTGATCACCTACGTGAAGGACAAGCGGATCCGCCCGGGAGCGCGAGCGGAAGCGAGAAAAGCGAGAAATTGCGTAAATTTAAATCAAATTCAAAATACGCGAATCCCAAGGGGTGTACCCTTGGGTGCTCAACCGGGCATTCGATGTAGGATGTGTAAATATTAAAATATATATTTAAACACATAGGGCATAGATATACAAATGAAATCAATCAAAGCGGAATAAACCGTTACCTTTGATTGTTTAGCGTATGCTCCCGGCTACTAGCGTTGTTCCTTCTCCGGAATGCTCACGAAATCCAAACGTATGGATTCTCCAAAGGTGATCCACACCACACCGGAAGAAACACACGTTCTTCTTGCTAGAAAAGAACGGGTTTAGGAAGGAATCGGTTTAAGAGAAGAACACTATGAATTAGTGTTCTCTTAAACTTACTTTGTTCTTCTTCTTGATTCAAAATCAAGTGAAGAACACAAGTGTAAGAGAGGGAGGGAGCACGAAATTTGAGAGAGAGGAGAGGGATTTTTGTCTTCTCTTTTTCCTAGAAAAAGATGAATAATAAATCACTTATGCTTGGTGTTGTATATTCTAATATATATACATAATTAATGTGATTATTGGAATGTGTCTAGGTTCATCCAAGGATGTCTAGATTCATTCCAATCAATCACCATCAATTCTTCAATCAAGCCTACCAAAATTTATGGTATGATCAAATCATACCAAAAGGGAAGAGCTTGATTGGAGTTGATTTGTCTCTTTCCTAAAGAGATAAGTCAACATACCACCTAGCATGAAACATGGCTGATTTTGCTTCCTCCAAGGAGCATGTCGGCCATGCTTAATTAAGGAAGAAGTCCAACTTCTTCCTATTCCAAATTAGGAATTATTTCTCCTCTCGGTATAATTTAACGGACCGGGTTTTATCATAATCCAATTACGACGAACCCAATATTAAATCCAATTTAATGTCCACTTAAATTATTCCCGTTGATCTTTAATGCAATTAAAAGATCCAACGTCTCAACATCTCAACTTTCCATATTTAATCGAAAATCCAATTTACCGATTAAATGAAAGCCCGATACAATATCGGCCCGTCCATCCAACGGACTTTCCCTTAAGTAATCCAATTACTTATTTTATCCTTCGAGATTGACTCCAAGTTGATCTCTCAACCTCCTCGGTGATTTGTGTGTGACCCTTTAGATTCACCCTCAGCTAGACTTAGGTCCGTGTCCCATAAAGGCCCGTTACCATGGGTGGCCGTCTAGCAACGGTCCATGGCACTAGAGACTAGGTGAATTGGCGTGAACATTTAGGCGCCGATTCCGTACGGGTACGATCCTTCCGTCTACCGTCTCCCGGCCTTAGTCTAGGGTATGGAATTAGGCATCGGTTCCCATCCTTGACTAGGCATCTATGCTTAATACTCGAGACCACGTATGCTTCATTGTGTCGACACAGGAAACCATTCCCTGTTCGACCAACCACTGTGGCCACAGCTTCAAACAACATGAACGTGTCTCCGAGTGCATAGGAGATACCTCTGTCACATACTGACAGGGGATGGATCCTCTTCTTGGAATCCACCTTCCTCGCTACACATTCTGACTGCACTGGACAAGGCTTATGATAATCATCTTACAGAATGATTACCTCTCGCCAGATCCAAGATACAGCCGTCCTGTGCACGCGACTGCCATGATCCCTTAAGTCTGAGGATTACTCCCGTACTATCGGAACCGGGGAAAACCAATCATACCGACCAAGCCTCCAAGGCTTCCATATGATGATCCCCGCGAGTCAATCCAGTCGGCTCGACCCCAGTCGACCAACCCATCAAGATCGTGTAGGCGTCCCACGCCTGTCGCCGATGAAACACGGCACTCATCCAATGAACACGACTCTTGATGCAAGTCTCAATAGGACTCTCGATGCCTTGTCTCGAGGTCCTCGACTTGGAACGTTTCAGACCCAACTCTTAATCAGTTGGTTTCATGACCACCATCCAATGCGTGGCCCAACTGCACGAGTTGTTATCCATGGTCTGTGGGCTTTGTTGCGATATAAGTTAAACACCATTTTAACAAATGTAAGATGAGCGCAACAAAGAAGGTACCATTGGTGACGAACACTCATCTTATTCATCATATAATAATATTACATTCACATCAAGTTGTCGGATAGGTTACAAATTGCCAAAACCTATTGGTTTTCTGGTCACCTATTCCAACACTACGTTGTTTAAGACCGAGTCATGCTCCGTATGAGCTCGTCAAAACGAATATTCCAGTTATGCGGTGTTTTCAAACCTTGTTTGAATTTCCTAGTGGATTCTATGGCTCCTCTCCATAAATCCCACTACGATGTCCAACATCATGTTCCGCAGGTCATTTGGATTACTATCCAAATTTGATCGAACATATCCCGATCACTCGTACCTCTTACGACATTCGGGTTCGTTCTTAAGGGGACTTGGAATATAATCAATTTAAGTAAGAAATGCAATTATAGCAACGTTTAGCATTATTTTGTCGTAAACCTACACAAACCAGACACCGAGTCTAATTTGTCTCCCACTAGTCCCTTGACGTATGTAGGATCCTTCTACATGCTCAAGGACTTTGTCGGGACACAGGCTTGCCAAACCATGGCTCCTTGTGCGTGACTCCTAGAGCTTTTACAGATCTTCGTTGGGCGAAACTTCGATCGATCTTCGTCTAACGAGATTCGATCGTTCCCTTTATCAGAGACCGTCATACTTGGCTTTTACAGGAAAAGTTTCATTGAGAATTCCATTCTCAACATGGATGCTCAAGAGCTTCCACTAAATACACGGCCTTTTCGATCCTATCGAAACAGGTTTAATTTTTCAACCATTTATGGTTCACTTCCTTAAGTCTAATTCCCAAACCTCCTATGGGACCTTTAGACTTTTGAACCCTCTTATGGTCTTGTGTATTAGTAACCTACAGTTGTCTTATTGGCTCCCTTCCAATAGACTATTTGGCAAGCCTAGTTTGTCCAACAAAGAGCTTTCGGACTTTCTTCTTCATAAAAGACTTGTAAATTTAGTCGATTCGAATCATCTATTTCTAGATTCATCGAACTTTCCAATTTACTTATCTTTTAATAAGAAGAAACGTCCTAGCTGTTGTAGATGCCAAATCTGTAAGTTGGACTTGATTAATCCATTTAGATAATTAGAATTTTGAGTATCCATAAACCTTTTATGGGATGGTGTTCTAGGAATTCACGTGTAACTACTAGCAAACATGAATCAATATTCAATAATTTTGTTTGATCAAATATGTATGTAATAAAACCTTTGTCCAACAAAAAGACATACTTTTGATCATGCTAGGTTACGTAATTTCTATATTATCCTAACATGATTACGATTATGGGCCTAACAAATCTCTAGTCGTTTTCATCAATGGACCTTGCCATTGTTGAATCCTAGAACTGTTCTTGGCTTTTAAGTCCTTATTCACTTTCTGCAAACCACCCGCAGATTAGTGATAGGAATTGTATCAAATACCAAATAGAGTAAAAGTGATCATGTCAATACTCAATATCAAATTTTACCTACATTGAAGAAAGGTTCAGGATACTCCCTTTTCCAATGGCCCTCTTTACGACAGTGAATGCTTACGTTCTTAGAAATCTATGAACTTGACTGCTTGAACCTTTTGCTCTTTCCTTTACCTCCACCTTGTGTTGTAAAGGAACAACACTTGAAGTGCTTTAATAGTTAATGTTACCTTACCTTTCTTCCTCTTTTGGCTTCTGGCACCCTTGCCTTTCGCTATAGAGGTTGAAGCCTCTCCTACTAGTACCGACGGCGCAGATTTTTCAATCGTTGCTTCGTACTAGACCAACATAATTACCAACCTATGAAGATCTTTTCTAAGCTCATTCATGTTGATAATTAATGGTTCGTAGGAGGGAGGAAGAGACTGAAGGATCATGTCAATGTACGTCTCTTTTCAAGACTGACGTGGAGGTCTTTTGAGCTTCTCCACTAGGGATTGCATCATCACTCCATGTTCTTTGTACCGACATCCCTTCCGTCATCTTAGCTCCAAACATGCCTTCGTTGCATTTTACCCCACATGCTGGTCCAGGACCATATAGACATGATGCAAACAAAGCATAGTTTGAGCCAACATCATTATCTCTTACTTGCCGGTGGTCATCCTTCAACTTTTGAACACCAAGTGTTACCTTAGTTGTCGACCCCTCCGGCAAGGGCTGAGGAACGTCCTCATTCCGGTATGTGAATTAAGGTTCTTGAAATCTAAGACCATCTTAAGATTTCGCAGTCAATCCGTGTAATTGGTTCCCTTTTAATAAGCCTCTTAGTAATGTGTTTGGTGGATTCTTACACATTCACAAATATATAAAACAGAAAATAATAAGTAGAATGAAGTAATATTTTGGTTAAGTCTCGGTCTTTAGTCCTTGACCTCTCCCACTATTTCTACGAAAACACGGCACTCTCAAACGTTGTTTTCGAGAAATTCTTTCCTAGTGGGCTC
This sequence comes from Sesamum alatum, assembly GCA_034509735.1. Taxonomy (NCBI): domain Eukaryota; kingdom Viridiplantae; phylum Streptophyta; class Magnoliopsida; order Lamiales; family Pedaliaceae; genus Sesamum; species Sesamum alatum. The sequence continues at coordinate 195,233 of JACGWO010000024.1, forward strand.
AGGATCCACAGCGATCTCCCCCATACCTTGCTTTTACGATTCGCATGGGAAAAGAACCCGTGGGAGGTATTCCATACCATTCTCGTTCCACGAGATTCCCAAGATAATTGCCTCACCCTTTCACGTGATCCCGAGGACTCCAAGCGAATCACGTTATTCGGGCGTTAGACCCGACCCAATCAACCAATTTATAGACTCACTGCTACCTCCACCACTCGTGAGACAGGTAACAGCAGTCTACTCATCGTTCATGACAAAGTGCAACTTCTTTTAAAGCACGATAGTCGTGCCACGACTCGTGAGACCACGCTATCGACCTAAAAGATCTTCCTCACTTTTGCCATGGATGGAAGGCTTGGACAGACTCCCAGAGTCTTAGTCCATTTATTAAGGGTCTATATTTAACTTAGTTTAACCAAGTGAGAGTTTTGGTAGAACGAGACCTAATCACATATTAAGTATTGCATTGCATGCATTATGGCAGAAATATTCTAAGCGTGAATGTAACCATACATAAAGCATATAGAATAATCATAAGCATATAAAACGCATCGCATGCAAAATAAAGCCTAGCGCGCCCCTATAGGATGATCACAAGCCCAAACCTATGCGACCCACTGAGCCCGCAGTGGATCTATGGTCAATCTAAAGGTAGGCCCTATGCTATTACAAGTTTTAATAACCCATTACATGCAATGGGCCTTGTAAGTCCTCTTTATCTTCTTGGACTCTCCATCTTGGGCCTACACCGGGCTCCCTCTCCATGGATCCTCCGTGGGCAATCTGATGGCTACCTCCATGGGCCTCCAACACCTTGGGCTTGTCTTCTCTTGCAGCTTTTATTTACAAAATAAAACCTGACCCCTAACTCTACTCTCATTACATCATAAAATAAGAAACCCCAACTAAACATTTGGGGGGAGTACATTAGGAGGGAGAGAGAAAGCCTTATTATTCCAAGGCAACTAGAAGAGAGACAGAGAGGAAAATAAAGAGGCACACAGGCCACAACCCAACAAATAAATATGAATAAACCATACATGCGGTCTAGGGGCTTTGTGATCATCCTTTGTCAAATCAATTAACACAAATAGCACAAATACATATCCCACGTAAAATATGCTATACCAACATCCATGATAACCCATACCATAAAATAAATGTAGAAATTACATGTAAAATATTCACACCAAGCATTGGATAATAGTGCAACCTATGCACAACGATTTTTTGTTGGAAAAACCTTTTCCATAATTAACAACCCAATATTAATTCTATGAAATATAAAATCTCAACCAAAATTAAAATGCCCCAAGTTAATTTATTCAGAAAAATTTCCAGAATTATACAGAAAAATCAAATTTTTCTGAAACACAAAAATCAACAATTCAAGAATATGCCCATTTATTCAAGAATTCCAAAATCCAACAATTTGTGCAATATTAATACATGTCAAGATCTACTCATACTCAAGCCATAAAATAACCATGATGTCCAACATCATAAAACGCAGAAATTATTGCAAAATTTCACATATGAATTTTGATCATTGGTGCAACCATTGCAAAAATTAAATCTTGTTAGGAAACCCTTTCCTCATCAACCAAGCAATATTTATTTTAGGAAATTTCAAATCTCAAGAAATAAATATTCTAAGTCAACGGGTTCAGAATAATGCAGAAAATATCATAAAAATAATTCAGTAAAAACAGTTTTGAAAAACGAGCCAAAAAACGGGGAGAGAAACGGAAAACGGCACAGCGGCCGGCCAGGCGCGCGCGCGCCCAGCGCAGACGGCCGCGCCTGGGCGCGCGCACGCACGCGCGCAGGTGCCCTTGCCTGCGCGCGCGGCCACGCGCACGCTGGGCGCGCTGGCCAGGCGCGCGCAGGCCCCTGCCTGCACGCGCGCCCGGCCGCGCCCCTGTGCGCGCGGGCAGCGTCCTGCTACTGCCGGTTCGCCGTTTTTCACTCTTTTTCGAATTTTTCATGCTATTTTCTGAACCACAAGATAAATTCAAACCTAGAACATGTATTAACACATTCGAGAAAACCAAGATCCAAAATCCCATGCAAAATTAGACGCCAATAAATATCTACGATAAACATGCTATAAACGTAAATTAAAACACGTTTATCATGCGTAAACGCACATAGCACATAGAATTCTAGGCCTATACACCGACCCGGCTCTGATACCACTGAAAGATTGTGTGGATCGGTCCGGGAGATTAACGCGAATAGCGGAAGCGCGAAATAGTGCGTAATAAAAATTACAAAGCATAATTAAATGGAATTTAAATCATGCATAACATACATAAACGAATCAAGGGTGTGTGCCCTTGATTCTCCTGGGGGTTCGGTGTATCTCATGTTCAATAAAACACAACATGGAGGCCATAGAATTAGAACCGAAAAACATAATTAAAGAACCTACCCGGTTGTAGTTTTGTCTTCGTTTCGGCTACATACATTGTTCCCCGTTTTGCACCAAGATCTCAAAGAAGAGACCCTCTAAATCATCTCACTCGCTCCACTGGAAAGCAAACAACCCTTGTGCTAACAAGAAATAATTTGGGGAGAAGAGACATCGATACACGCTATGAATTAACGCAATCAATGTCTCTTATGTTCTTAACTTGAATAAATCAAGAAGAACAAAGTAGTATTCTTGGAGATTAAAGAAAGGGGATGGACCAAAATTTGAGGGAGAATGGAGAGATGAGAGTTGTAGAGAATACTAGGTGTGAGTGTGTGTTTTTTGAGTATTTATAGAAGATGGAATTTCCTATTCCTTCTCAAACTCTTCCAAAGAGACACACTTTGACTAGGATTTTGACCTAGTCAAATCCTAGTCAAATTAGGATTTGATTAAGTCAAATTAATCATGGCCCTTCATCTCATCATTCTCTAGATCAAATCTTGTCCATCCATTTTGATGGGCTTTATGGAATGGGCCTATTTAATTCTAAATTAAATATTCCCATGGACTTTATATTAAATCATATTTAATATACTAAGCCCATTAATTAATTAATGGAAAGGACTTATTTAATTGTAAATTAAATAGTCCCATGGACTTTATATTAAATCCTATTTAATATACCAAGCCCATTAATTAATTCCATAGAATGGGATTATTTAATTCTAAATTAAATAGTCCCATTGAGTTTATATTAAATCCTATTTAATATACCAAGCCCACTAATTAATTAATTCACCCTTTTAATTTAATTAAAAGGAAAGCCCATGCTTTATAAAATTCATAAATCTAATTTATGAACTCAAGCCCGATTATTCCAAATAATTCATCGAGGCTTGAATCTCCAAGAAGTATAATTTAATTCCATTAAATTAAACCTTCTCCCGTAATTAATTCCAAATTAATTCCCTTTCATTTGGTGTAGCGGGTGTGACTCTTTAGGTTCACCTTTCAGCTAGACTTGGACCTACTTCTTGTTATTTCATAACCAAAGTAGTCCGTTACCATGGTGTGGCTATCTAGCAACGGTCCATGGCACTAGAGACTAGGTGAATTTATGGTGTGAACATTTAGGCTCCGAGTTATACGCAGGTGCGATCCTACCGATGCTCGATACGTACGGGTACGATCCTACTGTCGCCTGTCTCCCGGCCTTTAGTCTAGGGGTCGGTTCCCATCCTTGACTAGGAAACTATGCATAATGCTCGAGATAGGTTTAACTCGACGTAGGAAATCCTTTCCCACTACATCAAGTGCTATGGCCATAGACTTTGTGAGTCTAAACCATCCCCGAGCGCATAGGAGATCTTGTTGTCATATCCTTTGATAGGGGACAGATCTTATCTTGGAATTCACCGTTCTTACATACTCCGACTGCACTAGACGAGGCTTATGATGACCATGTGATATAATCGGTCAAATTTCACCAGATCTAAGATACAACCTTAGTATGTAGGGGACTGCCGTGATCCTCAAGTCCGAGGACTAATCCCGTACTATCGGAACCGGGAATACGAGTCATACCGACCAAGCCCGAGTAGCTTCCATATGACGATTCCCGCGAGTCACCTCAGTCGGTCGCTCCCCAGCAGGCCGACCCACTAACACTGCTTAGACGATCCTTGTCACCCGTTGATGAAACACGCCAGCAGATGCTTAGTGCAAGTTTCAAATGGATTCTCGATGCCCTGTCTCGAGATTCCTTTGACTTGGAGTATTTCAGACTGATTCGGCGAAACTAATTTCATGAACCTACCTCCAAGCGTAGTTCCAATTTCCCGAAATGTCATTTCAGTCTGTGGGCGTTTGTTGTGACATCGTAACGATGCAAGCAGTAAGTACAACAAACTCATGCCTATGAATCCTTACTACATTCATTAACATAATATTACTTGTTCACAGATTGACGAATGGTTCTCAGAACAGCCAATACCATTGACTTTCTGGTCACCTATTCTAACAGTTCGGTCCATGATGAGTTTTACCAAACTGCCCTTATCCTTTTGGGGCTATGCACTAGAAACGGCGGCAAAGTTGTTTGAATTTGGCGCCTACTAGTACATTAACCCAAACTCCATATGAAATATGGCACGGCAAGCCTGCGTCCTACAACTACTTGAAAGTGTGGGGTAGCCCCGCATACGTGAAGAGGTTAGTGGGAGATAAGTTATAATCCAGGTCTAGCTTATGCAGGTTCATTGGATACCCTAAAGAAACTGCGGGTTATTACTTTTATGACCCCTTGGAACAAAAGGTCATTGTTTCAAGAAATGCAATATTCTTGGAGCAAGGCTTCCCGGAGGATATCCAACCTGATGAGCTGATCCTTGAGGAATCAAGTGATGGAATCTAGCCATCAGAGTAGCCACGGAACCCTCACTTAGAGGATTCAGGATAGACAGCCGAAGGGCTGACCAACCTCGAGAGGTCCAACATGCTAGGCATGAAGGACAGCCTCAGGAACAGCCAGCCCCGGTTCCTGAACCACCGGCTCTGATACAGTCAGCACCCACAGTCACCACTGATGTTCCCGTTCTCCGTAGGTCCACTAGAGAGTCCAGACCTCCAGTGAGATATGGCTTTCTAGGTGCGACCGATCTTTTGGATAACGATCCTAAGACTTATGGAGAAGCGATGTCTGACATCGACTCCGGGAAATGGCTTGAGGCCATGAAAGCCGAAACGGACTCCATGAGCGAGAACCAAGTTTGGAGTCTTGTAGATCCACCGAATGGTGTTAAGCCAGTGGGCTGTAAGTGGGTCTACAAGCGCAAACTTGGCGTTGATGGAGAAGTCACAACTTTTAAGGCTAGGCTTGTAGCTAAGGGATACACTCAACGACCTGGGGTTGATTTTGAGGATACCTACTCGCCAGTAGCCATGGCTAAGTCCATTCGGATCCTGCTCGCCATAGCAGCATGGTATGACTATGAGATATGGCAGATGGACGTGAAAACAGCCTTCCTCAACAGTTTCGTTGAAGAAGAGATCTATATGGATCAGCCGGAGGGTTTCACGGTCACTGAAGAAGAACAGAAAGTCTGTCGTCTCCAGAAGTCCATCTATGGCCTCAAACAAGCCTCCCGAAGTTGGAACATTCGCTTTTGACGAAGTAATACGGGGGTATGACTTCATCAAAACGAATCTGACCCTTGTGTATACAAGAAGGTCAGTGGGAGCTCAATTGTGTTCCTAGTGCTTTATGTGGATGACATTCTGCTCATTGGTAATGACGTTAGAATGTTAGGAAACACAAAAAGCATGGTTGTCAACCCAGTTTTCCATGAAGGACTTGGGTGAAGCCTCCTACATCCTAGGCATCCAGATTGTCAGGAACAGATCTAAAAGGATGTTAGGACTCACCCAAAACTCGTATATGGAGAAAGTCCTAAAGAGATATCCAATAGACAACTCCAAACGAGGATTCCTTCCCATGAGGCATGGGATTAAGTTGTCCAAGAAATAGTCCCCACAGACTGATGAGGAACTTGAAAGGATTAAAGTCATCCCCTATGCTTCTGTCGTAGGTAGCATCCAATATGCGGTCCACTGCACTGGGCCAGATATTGCATACGCTTTGAGCGTAACCAGCAGATATCAGTCCTGCGCAGGAGAGGCACATTGAAATGCTGTTAAGGGCATTCTTAAGTACCTAAGGAGGACTAAGGAAATGTTCCTAGTCTATGGCAATGGAGAACTAATTCTGGAAGGCTTTAGTGACGCTAGCTTCCAGTCTGATGACGATGATGCCAAGTCTCAATCGTGGTACGTATTCAAACTCAATGGAGGAGTAGTAGCTTGGAAAAGTTCCAAGCAAGCAACCATTGCTGACTCCACCACAGAGGCTGAATACATAGCAGCTTCAGAAGCTGCTAAGGAAGCGGTTTGGATGAGAAACTACATCCAAGAGTTAGGTGTGGTGCCTAGCATCGCCGAGCCTGTTGTCATTTTCTGTGATAACAACGGAACAATAGCGCAAGCAAAGGAACCGAGATCTCATCACCGTTCCAAACACATTCTTAGACGCTACCATCTTCTTAGAGAAATGGTAGGAAGAGGTGACGTCCGGATGGACCGAGTCAACTCAGTAGACAACACAGCAGATCCGCTGACAAAGCTTATGTCGCAGAGCGCTCACACGCAACATCTTGAGAAGAAGGGGATTAGACATATGGGTGATTGGCTTTAAAGGTCAAGTGGGAGATTGTTAGAATAGGTGACTATGTAAGCCAATTTTGGCAGGAATATATAACCTATGTCTAGACAATTTATGGTGTTTGACAAAAACATTTATGAATAAAGAAGTGAAAATTCATATGGCAATACTTTGTTTATGTTCACTTATATGCGCATTTACATTTCTGTTCACTACGCAAACAAAGCCACGGACTGAGAATCGATTTCGGGGACTGGGACTACGCTTGGAGGTAGGTCCATGAAATCAGTCTTACCGAATCAGTCCGGAAATCTCCAAGTCAAGGAATCCCGAAAATGGGTACCGGGATTCCCTTTGAGACTTGCACTAAGCATCTGCTGTCGTATTTCATCGACGGGTGACGAAGGTCGTCTAAGCAATGTTAGTGGGTCAGCATGCTAGGAAGCAGCTGACTGAGGTGACTCGCGGGGAACCGTCTTACGAAGGACCTTGAGTATGGTCAGCAAGGTATGACGTGTATTCCCGGTTCCAACGGTAGAGGCCAAGTCCTTTGACTTGAGGAACTGCTGAGTTCACCTGTGCATCAGGTCTGTATCTTAGATATGGTGAGAGATTGTCAAAATACTGTTGAGTAGTCATAAGCCATGTCTAGTGCAGCTCGGGTGTACAGAGTGACAGTATTTTCCAAGAAAGGATCTGTCTCCTGTCAAAAGGTATTGACAGTTGAGTCTCATGTATGCTCTGTGTCTTGTCCCTAAAATCTGTGGCCATAGTAACTGAACAGAAGGGAAGGTTTCCCTTGCGGCGTTTAGTAAGGACAGACCGACACTTAGGTCCAAAATGGGTACCTGCTTTTTCCGTGCCCTAGACTCTAAGTGATGAGACCGAAGACAGAAGGACAAGTGTACTGTTAGAGCCTAAATGTTCATCCCCAATTATTTCACCTAGTCTCTAGTGCCATGGACCGTTGCTAGATGGCCACCCATGGTAACGGACGGATTCTAGGAATCCGACCAAGTTTAGCTGAAAGGTGAACCTAAAGAGTCACACACTATCCACACACACTTAGTATTTAATTTGGAATTAAATATTGGAGTAAAGGAATGATTAAATTAGATTTAATCGGGTCCTATATTTTCTTGGAGAAATTAATTCCTTCTATTTGATAAAGGGAATTAAATTAATAAATAGGATTATTAAAGGGTTGATTTAATCGGCTTAGAATAAATATTAATATTTATTTATTATATTTATTTTTAGCCTTTTGGAATATTTAATAGGATTTAAATATTCCATTAAATTAAAATCAACGGTTGAGATGGAAAGGGGAGATGGAAGGCTAGAATTTGTTTGACTAGGTCAAACACTATTTTGACTAGGACTTTGACTAGGTCAAAATCCTAGACAAATTAGAGTTCTTAGAGTAGGAGTTTAAAGAGGATTAAACTCCTCCTCTATAAATACCTCTAGCTTCCAACTTTTTGAAGGATGATGAAATTCCAACACACACACAACACACACATAATTTCGGCCTCTCTCCCCTCTCTCTCGTCCGGCCTCTCTCTCTCTCCACTCTCCAAGAAAATATTTTCTAGTTCTTTTGTTCTTGGAACATTAGAACTTAGATGAATCAATACCGTTAATTGATAACATGTTGTTGATTCATCCACTCCAAAATATACACTAGTTCGTTGCTAGCACGACGTGCAAGATACGTGGGTGGATCGTGTGTCACGATTTGGAGGGTCTCAAGAACGAGATCTCGGTGCAAAAACGGGGAACAACGCGTGTAGCCGTTGAAGACGAAAACGACAACGGGTAGGTCTCGTTTTATTTTTCGTCTCTCTTTATTTTCAACTCTATGGCCTCCATGATTTCTTTACATGTTGTTTAATCATGAGATACACTGAACACCCGGAATGTCAAGGGACACCCCTTGAGCGTGTTCTTTTATTATTAAAAGCATGCTTTAATTTTTGTATGTTATTTCATATCGCGCTTCCGCATTCACGCAATTTCCGGGACGATCCACCGATTTCTTTTCATCGAGATCCGGTCCATCATCAACTCAGTCAGATCTTCTTGTTTGCCTGCTTTGATTAGGCTTGCTAACGGATTTTATTGTCATTTCGTGCCTGCAGCCTTGCTGGATTCGACCCTTTATCAGCCGGTTGAGTAGCGTAATAAGGGCACAACTAGAAGAGTTGGCCCTATATTTTCTTCCTATTTTTTTTCTCAATTCGATTGCAGTCTTCGAAGTCCATCTTGATCGATGGTCCCCCTTAGCATTAGTGCTATAATTAGCAGCCGCTTTTTTTGGAAGGAGAAGTACTCATGTGTAATCGCGGATTCCACGGTAGCAGTAGTTCTAGCTCTATATTAGGAGCACGGGAGCTCACTCCCTCAATGAGTCTATCCTGCTTCAGGCCATCTTGTTCAGTCTCTTGGAACTAAACTCTTAGATGCAGCCCCTCCATCCATTGGCAATCCACTCCCGTAAGGGCGTTGACATGCTTAGCGAAGGTCTCTTTACGATGAAATATAGATCAGGTTGCACGAAAGGAAGGGACCTATATAGAAGTCGTTTTTTATGAGGAGAGGGGAAAAGCCCTCCCGGCAAGATCAATAAATAAGAAGCTTCGGCTTAGGGCGACCAAACCAAGCTCGATTCACTCCAAATTCCCACAGTACCTTCCTTGGGAAAAGTGACCCGTATCTTTAGGTTCCTCCAGGCTCTACTGGAACCGAGCATACCTTGGGCATGCACTACAAAAGGCTTAGGAAGCGGACCTGTCTGATGAGGGGGAATTCGTAAACTATCTAACTTTGAAGCTATTACACCTAAAAGAGTGAAACCACAGAAGTAGGTAACCCTGACTTCAAGACAGATGGTGAAGAGCACCAGTCAAGCTCACACACAAGAGGGAAGGAACGAAAGATTGATTGATCTGCTGCTCGATCGGAGATATAAGGGAAGTGCTGGTAACCGAACTCTTTCGCGAAAGGGATTCCGCCGTTGAGTCTCTGTCTCTTATGAGAGCAGTGGCTAATAGAACTAATGCGCCTCAGAAAGCAGCGTCCTTCTTGTTAGAATAGGTGACCATGTAAGCCAATTTTGACGGGTATATGTAACCTATGTCTAGACAATTATAGGTGTTTGATAAATCATTAATGAATAAAGAAGTGAATTTCATTTGGCATTACTTTGTTTGTGTTCACTTATATCTGTTTTCTATATCTGTTCACTACGCAAACAAAGCCCACGGACTGAGAATCAATTTCGGGGACTGGGACTACGCTTGGAGTAGGTCCATGGAATCAGTCTTCCCGAATCAGTCCGGAAATCTCCAAGTCAAGGAATCCCGAAAATGGGTACCGGGATTCCATTTGAGACTTGCACTAAGCACCTGCTGTCGTGTTTCATCGACGGGGTGACGAGGGTCGTCTAAGCAGTGTTGGTGGGTTAGCATGCTAGGACGCAGCTGACTGAGGTGACTCGCGGGAACCGTCTTACGGAGGACCTTGAGTTTGGTCAGCAAGGTATGACGTGTATTCCCGGTTCCAACAGTACAGGTCAAGTCCTTTGACTTGAGGAATTGCTGAGTTTACCTGTACATCAGGGCTGTATCTTAGGTATGGTGAGAGATTGCCAGAATTCTCTTTGGTAGTCATAAGCCATGTCTAGTGCAGTTCTGGTGTGCAAAGTGACAGTAGTTTCTAAGAAAGGATCTGTCTCCTGTCAATAGGTTTTGGCAGTTGAGTCTCATATATACTCTAGGTCTTGTCCCTAAAACTGTGGCCACAGTGACTGAACAGAAGGGAAGGATTCCCTTTGCGGCGTTTAGTGAGGACAGACCAACACTTAGGTCCAAAATGGGTACCTGCATTTTCCGTGCCCTAGACTCTAAGTGATGAGACCGAAGACAGAAGGACAAGTGTACTGTTAGAGCCTAAATGTTCATCCCTGAATATTCACCTAGTCTCTAGTGCCATGGACCGTTGCTAGATGGCCACCCATGGTAACGGACGGATTCTAGGAATCCGACCAAGTCTAGCTGAAAGGTGACCTAAAGAGTCACACACTATCCACACACATTAGATATTTAATTAGGAATTAAATATTGTAGTGAAGGAATGATTAAATTGGATTTAATCGGGTCCTTTATTTTTCTTGGAGAAATAATTCCTTCTATTAGATATAAGAATTAAATTGATAAATTAGATTTATCAAAGGGATTTATTTAATGGGCTTAAATTGTTAGAATAGGTGACCATGTAAGCCAATTTTGGCGGGTATATGTAACCTATGTCTAGACAATTATAAGTGTTTTGATAAATCATTAATGAATAAAGAAGTGAATTTCATTTGGCATTACTTTGTTTGTGTTCACTTTTCTATATCTGTTCACTATGCAAACAAAGCCCACGGACTGAGAATCAATTTCGGGGACTGGGACTACGCTTGGAGGTAGGTCCATGGAATCAGTCTTCCCGAATCAGTCCGGGAAATCTCCAAGTCAAGGAATCCCGAAAATGGGTACCGGGATTCCATTTGAGACTTGCACTAAGCATCTGCTGTCGTGTTCATCGACGGGTGAAGAGGATCGTCTAAGCAGTGTTAGTGGGTTAGCCTGCTAGGATTGCAGCTGACTGAGGTGACTTGTGGGAACCGTCTTACGGAGACCTTGAGTATGGTCTGCAAGGTATGACGAGTATTCCCGGTTCCAACGGTACAGGTCAAGTCCTTTGACTTGAGGAATTGCTGAGTTTACCTGTACATCAGGGCTGTATCTTAGATATGGTGAGAGATTGCCAGAATTCTCTTTGGTAGTCATAAGCCATGTCTAGTGCAGTTCTGGTGTGCAAAGTGACAGTAGTTTCCAAGAAAGGATCTGTCTCCTGTCAATAGGTTTTGGCAGTTGAGTCTCATGTATACTCTAGGTCTTGTCCCTAAAACTGTGGCCACAGTGACTGAACAGAAGGGAAGGATTCCCTTGCGGCGTTTAGTGAGGACAGACCGACACTTAGGTCCAAAATGGGTACCTGCATTTTCCGTGCCCTAGACTCTAAGTGATGAGACCGAAGACAGAAGGACAAGCGTACTGTTAGAGCCTAAATGTTCATCCCTGAATATTTCACCTAGTCTCTAGTGCCATGGACCGTTGCTAGATGGCCACCCATGGTAACGGACGGATTCTAGGAATCCGACCAAGTCTAGCTGAATGGTGAACCTAAAGAGTCACACACTATCCACACACAATTAAATATTTAATTTGGAATTAAATATTGGAGTGAAGGAATGTTTAAATTAGATTTAATCGGGACCTTTATTTTTCTTGGAGAAATAATTCTTTCTATTTGATAGAAGGAATTAAATTGATAAATTGGATTTATCAAAGGGATTTATTTAATGGGCTTAAATAATATTTATATTTATTTTAGCCTCTTGGAAATATTTAAATAGGTTTTAAATATTTCCATTAAATTAAATTAAATCAAATCAACGGTTGAGATTAATGGGAGAGATGGATGGCTAGGATCGTTTTGACTAGGTCAAAACACTAGTTTGACTAGGACTTTGACTAGGTCAAAATCCTAGTCAAATTAGAGTTCTTAAAAGAGGAGTTTAAAGAGGATTAAAACTCCTCTTCTATATAAACCGCCTAGCATCCTTACAATTTACATTGATGATGAATCTCCAACACACACACTACAACACACACACACGGATCTCTCCCTCTATCTCTCGTTCGCCTCTCTCTCTCTCCAAAGAAAATTATTTCTTTGTTCTCTTGTTCTTGGAACATTAGAACTTGATGAATCAAACCGTTAATTCATAACGTGTCGTTGATTCATCCACTCCAAAATATAAACTTGTTCGTTGCTAGCACGACGTGCAAGATACGTGGGTGGATCGTGTGTCACGAATTAGAGGGTCTCAAGAACGAGATCTTGGTGCAAAACGGGGAACAACGCGTGTAGCCGTTGAAGACGAAAACGACAACGGGTAGTTCGTTTTAAATTTTCGTCCCTCTTTAATTTCCAACCCTATGGCCTCCATGATTTGCTTTATGTTATATGTTCATGAGATACACCGAATGCCCGGGAAAATTTCAAAGGCACACCCTTTGAAACGTGTTTTTTAATTTAAAAGCATGTTTAAATTCCGCATTTATTTTTTTATTATACCGCGCTTCCGCATTCGCGCTTTTCCCGGGACGATCCACATAATCTTTTCAGTGTGTATCAGAGCCCGGTTCGGTGTATAGGCCTAGGGTTTATGTGCGTTTTAAGCATGAAACGTGAATAGCATGTTGTAATTAAATCTTGAATTTCTTGATTCTTGAAGCATGTTATTTATTGCTTTTAATTCGTGTGAATTGCTGAATATTGGTATTTTCTGTTTT
>JACGWO010000016.1:0-47500 GCA_034509735.1 Sesamum alatum
TCACCTATTGGGCAAGTCTTCTAGTTGCGTAAGAGTCTCATTTTGGCGGGAGCCCTTTCTCCCTCTCCGTATGCCTTCTTTCTCCTTCCATTGGTAAGCATTACTCCTAATCAGGTAGGGGTCTTTCGGAACGAGCTTGGGCAGTCCCGCCTTCATAACCGCAGGTGACTCCTTGGCCTGCAAGCTGGAGCACAACATGCGATTTCCAGGTGTGGAAAGAGTCCTTCTTTTTTGCTATGGTAAGCGCGACTCCTGGGAGCCTTCACTCATGAATTTCCCTTTCAGGGAGAAAAGAAGAGATAAACTCCCGTAACTCTTTCGGTGGGCCTCTTCGGGCGAGATCAACAAGACGTAGGAAATATAGTTCGCAGCTTTCGATTTGTATCATCGTCGAGGTACCAAGTCTCGAGCTTTTGCTACATCAAAGTGGATTTATACTCAGTCAGATTGAGAATCTGAAAGAGAAATTCCTGAAACTTTACTTTCCTTGGATCTCCACTATCCCATTAGAAAAGGGATGAAGGTGGATTCCTACCTGGAAGTCTCTTCCAAACAGTGATAAGTCAGTATTAGGAGTGAAGGCAGAGTCTAACGTATTCAGTTCTCTTAAATACGAGATCGCTTCTTTTGCTCATAATATTCACCTTATTCACTCGATGGAAGGGATTTTAAGTCCTGGTATAATGTTTGTCAAGAGGACCTTATGGCCTCTTTATATAGCATATAATACCAAGGCTGCAAATGAAGATCTCGATTATTATGAAAAGTGGGTCGGACCTATCTTTGCATCGGTCGCCACAGCCTTTGAAGGAGAATTCCTTCATGATGGCAAACGTAAGATCGCTCATCTTCGTCCAGGTAAGAGTCCAATGCTAGATTCATAATGTAAAATAGGATCTATCCTAAGGAGGAAAGAAGCATAGCGTCTTATCGTTCATGCCTCATAGCCAATGGCGAACTCAAGTTTAAGCAAGTCCTGTCTACCTCAATTTTGCTCTCAAAGAATCAATAGCTATTGTGAGCTCGCCCTTGATTATGATTATTAAATCTTACGCTTAGGCACGAAAGAGAAAAGGCTGTCAGTCCAAGCAAGTTGCCCTGAGGGAACAGCACCCTACTATGAATAACAGCAGTTCCTAGCCTGGGCATCATATCATCACTTTTATATTAGATACGCTATTTATTCATATGAATTAGTCATAACACCACAATCCAACAGACCTTCCCCACTAGACTGGAGTAGCGAGAAGAGAAGCCTACCTAGAACAGAAAAAGCAAAGTAAAAGACAGAAGAAAGGGGCCGAGGAAGAACCTGAGATCATGGAGTTGGAATAACATTCTCATTCATCAAGAACTGTTCTTCCATACTGTCCTATGGGAAAGAAAGACTGTAGGACTGTAGCCATCTTCGGGTCCGGGAGCCACAGAAAGAAAGGAAAGGGATGAGATAGGACGAGCTAAGTCTGCAGCAGAGTAGAATGAAACCTTGAAGGCCATGAATAATCACCATGCCGTTGTTGAAGAGATCAGGTTGCGTGATCTCCACCCTTCCGATAAAGACCTTAGCACTAGCAGTTGTGCTGGTCTTTCTATTGACCGAATCAGAGGTGACGGTGATGAACCAAGAAGAATATAGGGGAAGATTAGCAAATGCGAGCTAACTATATCGAGTTGGGTCTCCCCATGTAGTCTATGGGCATTCGCTGTGCCGACTCAGATGCGGAACCTAGGATATTGATCATAGTTTCGGATTCTACGACCCGCACAGAACTTACCGAAGATGTTGCAAAAACACAAGTGACGTCAGGGGGTTGAAAAAACTTTCCGTCGAAGGGCGCAATCATGTCTGGCCTCTCAACATCCCTGTCCGATGCAATGAAAGGTCCCTTTGGTCTTAATTGACAACGGATCAGGCCTAAACGTTTGCCCCTTGCGAACGTAATAGCTGAATTGACTAGTCTAGTCATCTCTTCTCCCTCTTCGCCAAGAAGGAGAACTAAGAACATAGATACAATATATAAAAGATTGCCTACTATCGAGCTCACAAAGGAGCCGGAGTAGTCCTCAACATCTCGTAGTAAATAAACTCCATAACGGAAGATCATTCTTTTTTATACTTCATTTCTTTTTTGTTTTGGTTTCGCTGCACTTCCACGGAAACTACTTGCTATGTCCCACTTCACACTCCCGGGCATTCATCCAAGATGGAATGAGGAAGGCAAGCCGCTTATCTCTTCATCTCCTTTTGATTGAAAGCAGTCCTCACAGGCGGCAGGGCATCCAACTCATGGTTGCTTGCTTCCTCTGTCGTGGACCTTGCCTTGATCTTCTTATTGAGGATCCTTTCATAGGAGAGTTGCTGTGCATACCTCAGTTAACGGGAAGGAAATTTCCAAGTAGTTCTACGATGAAATGAATTCTACCCTCTTTCTTCTATGATACCATCTTTGGCAACGGGCACTAAGTCATATCTGTTTCAAAGGACTAAGGTCTATCTTATTAAAGCATATCCGATTAGCAGTTAAACATAACAGCCATTGGTGACTGGACTGATAGGCTTTTCTTCCACTAGGTCTAACTAGAAAAAATCCCATCCATCTTTCGGACAAGCTTTGCTAATCCGTGGACTAAGGGATGTAGGCCTAGGAAAACTGGAAATCAAGTTCTCGGCGGGCCCGGCTGTTCGTGTCGGTAGGTGAACGAAGTCAATCCCGGGATGGAAGCCCAAGCAGCTATACTGATATGGGTAGGCTTTCCACTCGCTTAGCTCGCCACTGGCGTGGATCGGCGTATCTGGTTCGGCTAGGGCGCTTGAGAGCGAAAACACTTCCCCAGTTTAGATCGATTTTTCGTTAGTTAAGCCCTGCTGGCTGTGAAAACATCGCCCACGCAATGTAACGAACATGGGCAATGAAGGAAGTATCGATAGTAGCATCAGAAACATCGCTGGTTTCATTACTGTGGTAGACCAAACCTATCGCTTCGGGTCGAAGCCAGGTTTCATTCGAGAGGACTTAGTCTCGTTCCCATAGTTGCCCCCAGAAACTGGGTTTCACCTCTTCCCTGTACTACCAAAAACCAGAGGCCCAATTCCCGAGGCATAGCCAAGCAAGACCCCACGGCTCAGTAGGGGGGACAATAGCAAGAAATCCCTTAGCTCGGCAATATGCTTTTGGTTGACCTGTGCCTGTTTGAATCTCTAGGTTCCGAGTGAATATCGCTCATTTCGAGCATTTAGACCAGAGAGCCCCGAACGGGATATGGTCAAAATCAAGTTGCGAGTAGGGCGGTAAGGAGACGGGGGGAAGGAAGGGTCCTACACGGGGTCAGTAGCTAGAAAGCTCCTTTGGGAGAGCAAGCTTCGAGATTCACTCGGCTATATATCCGCAGGACCTGCTCGTGATCTTGACTTAGGAACGAATTCTCCAAGTGCACCCTCTTCCTTCCTTGCCTGGCTTCTTAGCGCTCCTACAGCTGCTAGGAGTTACATGAGTAAGGGGTTCAGCCCTTCTTTACGTTTACGTGCCTATATCACGAGTTTACAGCATGCTGTCTTTTATGGATGGCTTCTCCGCTTACAATCAAATGTTGATGGCAGAGGAGGACAGAGAAAGGACATCATGAATAACTACATAGGGCACCTTCTCCTACCGGGTCATGGCCTTTTGACTTCAAAATGCAGGAGCAAGATATCAAAGGGAGCTGAACCCGAGACCCTATAATGATCTTTTAATAGGACAACAACCTTTCTTTTTTAGTCGAATTGATAAATCAAGTAAGTGAACCACGCACCAAGAGGCGAGGGTCAAGGGAGTGTTGTTAAGTTAACTGGCTGGCATAGAGGAAAGTCAGAGCTCCTATAGCGTGTGGCGAGTGGAGCGTCAACACTCCATTTCACTCGAGGGTAGAGGATTTCACAACGGAAAGCGGCTCAATAAGTGCGAAAGGTTGTCAGCTGGTTAACAAGCGAAAGGGCTCCACCATCAGCTTAGGTCTAGGTACAACGTGAGGCTTACTCTCCCGGTTTAGATAGAGAGGGACGAAGTGTTGGATTTAGGATTTAGTCGTCTAAAGCGAATGAAGATCTCAGTGAATGCCTGAAATGCCTCTCCTTAGCAGGATCGGAACTCGAAGGCAGGAAAAGCATGAAGTAAGCTCAGTAAGCAGTAAACAATGAATGTCTGTCAGTAAGGACGCATTTAGCGATGGGAAAGATTCAATAGATAGAGTAACAAAGGGAGTTGAAGTGATCCCAGTCCCAGCAGGGTAAGAATAATGGAATTCGACTAGTTCAGTTCAGTTAGAAATTCAATCAGCCTTAGCTAAGAAAGCGAATATCCTGCTGCTTCAAACCAATCTTACTCGAGAACTAGTTATGTTAGCCGGAAGTACGGTCAGTGTTAAGCGCATAGACTCTCTTTTTTTCCATCATCTCATTCCTTAGACTTGACTATAGGAATCTCACTATCAGGAAGTCAGTGTGCACTAAATCCGAGAGGGAAACCCTTGAATAGCTTTGTTCAACTGTACCTGTGCTTTTCAAAGTATTCAATTCAATAAGCCAGGAAACAAACCTTTCTATTCGGTCAAGTGGCCTTCCTCTTCTTTCAGTTCTAGTCGCATCTTCTGACCTATTCCTTAAGGTCGGAGCTAGTAATTCCAACTAAAGGAATTCAACAACTAGGGGCATCCCAATTGTTAGCTTCCCTTCGATCCTCATACCATACTGAGCTGCCTAGCTCCAAGACTTGTAGTTGAGCCTATTACTAACCTCCTAGCCTATGGGGTAGCTAGCCTTGGGTGACGAAGGAAAAATCATTGAATGTTAGAATGAAGAATTCCTTTTGGGAGATTCCTCATTTAAGGAGTTTGAGAATAGGGTGATCGGATCGTTCCAATGAGGGATGCCTGCCCATCGAGTTGAGTGGAGATTCTAAAGGAAAAGGTAAAGGTAATGGCACCACTACTGCTTTCTATCATCCTGGTCGTTTTGGTTGTTTATTGATAGAACGTAAGACGACTTCTTATTGATCCGATCATTTTTTGGTTTGGGGAACCTGAGTATGAGGATTAGCTTACCAAGAAAGCCTATAATATAAGTGGCTGGCACCCTTTGTGTCTAAGTTGGATTGGGTTAGAGGATATGGAAAGGTATCTTATTATATTATCTGAAAAGAAAAGAGACTTCAACCCTTAGCTTCACTTCAGGGGTTTCCCAGTCTCAAGGCAAAGGAAATGCCGTAAGCAAGAAAGACGATCGGGAAGGATTACAAACCTGAAAGAACGTACCCACGCTCTACGATAACAACTGACCGACTGGACGAGAGACGTAGTCCGCCCGGAAGGTAAGCAACTACTGGAACTCAAAGCACCCTCACACCTGACTCTGATTCAAGAACAAAAGGAAATGCGCCAAGCGAGAGCTTTGACATCACTCGTGACTCAAGAAGGGGCTCGCACAACCAACAAAGAGAAAAGGAGGCTCGATGTAATTGAGGAATTCTAGCGGAAGAAACTGGAAAAACGTTGGCTGGGCCCCCAAGGTACCTCTCATATGAGAATACAGCGGGAAGGAAAGCAAGGGGTCAGAAGAAGGTACGTCAGCAGAGAAGCTCCCCAGCTAAACCATTGACCAAGCACATGGCTGACAAGGAGCCTAGCCCCTAACCAAAAGAACAGATGCGCGAGCCACTCGATTATATACGATATCGGAATAAAGGGATTGAGAACAAGCAGAGATTCCATATTTCATTTTTTATGAAAAAGAAGCTGCTTGCACAAGAGGGAGAGGTGGGAAAGTAAGTTACTTATTCAATGCTGAAAGAAGGCGAGTGCCATCGATTTCGCTGTTGATGGCGTAACCGCTCTTTATTTAAGAGCATTTTCAAAGAGAGGCAAGGAAGAACTCCGTTCTCCCACCTTTTATAAAACCCGGAATTCGAACGTTGCTCAAGCCCAAGGCTTTGAAAGACCAGGCGCAAGGGCGTTAAGCGTGCCAGTGAGTTAGCTGCTGTCGGAAAAAGCGCAATAGCCATAGAGTAAATCCCTGGACCCGGTTCAAATGATTTGATCCAAAGTGTCATCACAAGAAGAAGCTCGTGCCACTTAAAACAATATACATTGCCTCGTGTTAGCCGAACTGGGATCGGTAGAAGGAAAAAGTCATTTAAGCCCGGAAAATCCGTCAATAAATGATGAACCTAAGCTTGCGGCTTCCTTATTTGCTCGAACTTCTAGCATTAGATATCCACGAGCAGAAGAGAATTCCCAACATGGGAGAGGTGAGGTTTGGATTGCAGCTAGCTAGGGAGGTTTTTGTCTAGAGAATCTTTCTTTTTCTTGAGTTATAGAAAGCTTAGTGAAGTCATACCTTTAGGATTTATTTCCCTGAAGTGAAGCTAGATGTCTTGCTATGGCTTTGGTAAGGCCGAACTCTTATTAGAGCTAGATAGTTTCTTTGTTGCTTTTTGGATTTGAGATATCCACCCTGAGGGCACCAGTTGCTAGAGTTGTTCTTTAGTTAAGAGTTGCTGAGTTAAGTCAGCCCGAGGAATGGTATGAATCGGCTTTTTCTAGCCGGGATATCCTCTCTCCCCTTTCCCTTGCACCTCTAGCCTAAACCCTATCCTTAGCATTAGCAGCCGAGTCCTTCATCCCTGTCGACTTAGGTAACCTTCTATCCCTTTGATCTAGGGCTATAGACCCAAAGCCCCTACTTTGTTGGTTGATATTCCTCTCCCTAAGGTAGGAGCACTACTTAAAAGAAGAGAGTACTTATGCGTTGGCACCAGCCGCTGACTGACTCTCTCCTTATCGGTGAGAATGAACCTCTAACCTTTCCTTGAGATCGAGCATTCCATCCCCTTGACCTCCCCCTCCAACCTATTGAGAGCCTCCCTTAGTCGAATTCTCAGAACGTAACCCTCAGCCAGTAGCTCCACTCTATTAAGAGACTCCACCCACTGATGCTACGACGTAAGGTGAAGTTCTAATAGGATAAGTCGAGCTAACAGCCTTGAATAGAAAACCAAGAGAAGGGGCACATTATGCGACACAAACTCGTTAAGTAAGAAGATGGGCCCACTGCTTTTTTTATGCTTTTTAACTACTCAAAGGGACACGGTTGATCACTCATAGAGCACAGAATCCGGATCGGGGGAGAGAATCCTTTAAGTAAAAGAAAAGTAGAATCCAATGGGTCTAGTTAGCGCTCTAACCTCACTCACAAGCAGGAAAGCTCCAAACACCCTCTTCCGACGGTCGAGCAGCATGAGAAAGATAGAAGCAAATCCTTTCCCTCTCTCTAAGGTCAAGCTTTGTGCCTTTCATCTTACGCTACTTCGGGCTTACTTGCCTTGGTCAAGTCATCTCTTCTATAAAAGCCATTCTCCCATACCAGCTAAGTTAGTAATTTCTTGCTCGTCTTCGGGGACCCCTGGATAACTTGATTTAGACATTCGGGAAAATCACATAAGGAAATCCCCTATTTAAAGATCTTTATAGGGGGCCATAACGGCAACTAAAGATGGGTGTCTTTGGGTTTATTTCGAAGCTGTAAGATAAGAAAACTTCCTCCGCCCCTGGTGAACGAATAGGATTTAGCGGCATCGTTTCCTGGTCGTGTTAACTCTCTTTCTTCAGAGGTCGAGCTGCTTCTTATCTTAAATAATCCCCCACCCATAAATGGATTATCACAGGGCCCATCTCATTATTTCTCTGGAATTAAGTAAGTACCCCGCACGATGCTCAATGAAGTACCAGTCGGCTCCTAACGGCTTGAACCTTTCTCGAGCTATAGCTAGAGAGTTTAAGACCTAAAACTCCGTTTATTACTATAACTTCACACGAGAGACCCCAGATGGAATGTACAATGTAGGATGTTCGAAACCGTGTTTTGGCCTTTTCCTGGCGAATGTGAGCTCAATTACATCGAACCTCTCCCTTAGTCTTAGTAAAGACTAAGCTCTTTAACCCTTAGCACAAGTATGTACCTAATAGTGGTGCGGTATCTGGGAACTCTTCTTTCGAAATGGTAAGAAGTGGCTGCAGTTCAAGAAGACAGGTTCGGATGAGATGGCATCTTAAAGTATAAGGCAAAGGGACTACGAAAGAGTGTATCGAGAAGGGGCTTTGAATGGTATTCATAGACAAATAGGCAATCCTATATAGATAGATGTTGGTATCTGGTATTCCCATATCGGGAGCGGGGACCAAGAATAAGAGGGGTCCCATTCCTTTCTTTCTTGCTTTGTATGAGGGGAATGGAGAATCGGTTGGAGAACCATGGGCCTAAGACTTAACCTTTTGAGGAGTCTAGGTTAGTGCATTTTCCTTTGGTTTAGTTGTTGGAAGTGCTTTCACGCAAGCATTCACAATTTTCGCCTTCCATTCGCTTTTCTTCTATGGTTCGTGGCGAGTGAATGGCAAGTCTATCACCATTGGTGTATTCCCTCTCTCCCTATTGTATTGGTCCATCAGGTAGAGTGTAACTGGCCCCTATGGGAACCCCGGGACTACTTTGATTTACCCTTTAGGTGCAATGGCTTTTCTGAGAGTTAGTTGCTATCAGTTTCCCACCCTCTCTCAAGGTCTCCCTTCACTCGACTCTATCTTCATCCCCCCGGTCAAAGGAATCAGACTGATTAGTGGAGGTGTGGGGAGGGAATGGGGAGAAGGCAGAATCGAATGTCCTTCCTTCTTTTGAGATAGATGTTACGGAGCCCTTTCCCAGAGAATCTTTAAGGGCCCGGAAAATCTCACGTTTAGGGAGAGGAATCACCAATAGACGTACCTGAGCAGTCTAACGCTCTAGAAAGCCCTTACGGCTTGTTCGATCAGATTTAGAGTTCAGACCATGAGAAATCCACTCCTTTTTACTCACAAGGGAATGGCCAAGCTGAGTCCACCAATAGGGATCCGCTCGGGAAGAGGAAGGAATTCGAGTCAAGAGGTTATTATTATTAGGATCCTAGCCTAGCTAAACGCAACGGAAAGGAAAAGAGCTCAACGAAAAGCAAAGATCTCTCGGGCAAGTGCTCTATCAAAGACGGATTCCCTGGAAGAACAGCAGGATTCGGGGTCATCATAAAGAAGTGAAAATGAAGACTCGGACTCGGCTACCGGCTGCCAATGGGATAGCACCGGAGCTACTGCCATCCTCTTTCCTTCTCTATTCTTTCGTTCCTCTTTTTCCTTTCAAGAGGTGGTTATAAAAGGAAAGCTTGCTCGACCGGAAGACCCTTTTTTTGCAGCCTATTCGAAAGCCGATTCTTATTCCTTTACTTTGAATCAAGGTCTTTCCAGAGGAAGGGGGAAGCAAGCAAAGCTAGCCACGGATCGGAGGGGAAAGAGTCTTGTAACCGAAGTAGACTACCGAACGGGTGTGGGGAAGAATCTCGCCAAAGGAACTACCTTTCTGATTCCTCTCCAAGCTCAAGGGATTAGATTCTCTTTTACGCTAGGTGAGACCGAGAACTCGATTTCGGGTGAAGCCTTAGTTGTCGCTGGTGGTGGAGGAAAGGCTTTTAGTGGTCCAGTGAACGGTGAATCTTAGGAGATTGAAGATTGAGAAAGCTTTCTCTAGCAGGTAGAATTAGGAACTATAAGAAGAAGAGAAAGTCCTTATCCTTATTTATAAACGATCGATTTGCCCAGAATCAGTCCTAGCCTATGCCTTCGTCTTTCTTTCGATGATCAGACCGCAGGCTTTCTAATTCCAATTAAGTGGAAATTCCCCCACCCAAAAAGCGTAGAGCCTTAGTGACCCGCGTGTCATAAGCTGGTAATCAGTGAAAGAGCAAGAACTTTCAGGTGAAAGACCTGAACTCGAACTCAGTAGGAAGACGCACGACAGAAGCTTCCCGAGCTGCTGCCTTTACCTTAAACGCTTTAAAGGAGGGGTCGCTAGCACATTAGAATGCGAGTTCGGATGGGAATAATAAAAAATTAGATTTCGTGAGATTAGCCGTCTATTAGGAATAATATAGGAATAAGCGGTCCTTGCAAGAATGCCTTCCGCTGTCGGTTATCAACCC
Source organism: Sesamum alatum (assembly GCA_034509735.1). Lineage (NCBI taxonomy): Eukaryota > Viridiplantae > Streptophyta > Magnoliopsida > Lamiales > Pedaliaceae > Sesamum > Sesamum alatum. The sequence goes on from JACGWO010000016.1 coordinate 10,035, forward strand.
ACCCTGAGTACCTATACAACGGTGGTCCTTATGAACTAATTGTTCTACACTTCTTACTTGGTCTAGCTTGTTACATGGGTCGTGAGTGGGAGCTTAGTTTCCGTCTGGGTATGCGACCTTGGATTGCTGTTGCATATTCAGCTCCTGTTGCAGCTGCTACCGCTGTTTTCTTGATCTACCCAATCGGTCAAGGAAGTTTTTCTGATGGTATGCCTCTAGGAATTTCTGGTACTTTCAACTTCATGATTGTATTCCAGGAAAAAAACCTTATGCACCCATTTCACATGTTAGGCGTAGCTGGTGTATTCGGCGGCTCCCTATTCAGTGCTATGCATGGTTCCTTGGTAGCTTCTAGTTTGATCAGGGCTTTTCTCACTTTCCATGGATCGCGGGTAGAGGCTCAGTGGAGCTTGAAAAAAGGCTCTGATACCATGTCAGAATTTGAGAGGCAGAGAGTGTATGAAAGTGTATGTCAATCATGTATTAGCAGTTCGAATATATATACAAGTGTGATTAGGGCTGCTTGCTGTATGCCCTTGTGTATACATATGGAAAGATACAATTCTTAAATGTAGAGATACAAACAGAATAATAGAATAATGTAATAGTCAACGGAAGATATGTTGCCATATCATCCTTTAGGTGGCACCTTCCCTTCTTTCAGAACCTCGCCATGCCCAGTCGTCACTCTTTTCTTCTTTTCCTCGGCCCCTTAGAGCACCAGCCTTTCTTCCGCATCGAGGTCGCCGTAAGGTGGCGAGCAGCAGATTGGCGTCTTTGCCTCAGGAACTTCTACTGAAGAAAGGCCGCCATCTTTCTTAGCAGCGGGGGGGAATTGGCGCAACTCGGCACGGCAACAGACTTGAATAAAGGGCCCTCAGGCAAATAGCAGGCTTGGAAAGAGTTGAGGCGCGAGTCAGAACTCTGCCACCAGTCATGGTACATTACTAGTGATGTGGGCTTATAGCCGTTCGGCTGAATTTGACATTTCACATCAGAGAGATTTTTGTACCCAAGCGGTGCTCATATCCTGGAAGAAAAGCCTTGCGGGACAACCGACCTAATGAATGAAGTCAGCCTGGCGGCTTCCTCCAAGCAGCATGCATATCAGATAAGGAAGAGCAAACTACAGCGACTGACAGGTGACTCGATCTTACTTACGGAAGAGGAGGAGTTAAGTGAAACGAAGGACCCTGCCATTTGAGTTATGGTTAGGTAGGGGGAAGCCATTGAATCCTTACCTTCGGGGCCACATCGTGGACTACCTTAGGCATGAACTGCGACCACGGGAACAAAAGTCAATCCCTGAGGATCTCTTTGAGTTTCCAGGTCAACGTGACTTCCTTGAGTGGTCTATGTTGCGGTCTTGGGTTAAGGATTGGCTTCGTTATTGTCGTTGGTACTACATGGTCGCATTAGCTCCCACGGTAGACCTAGAGGACTCCTTTAAGGTTAAAACGGGTCCAGAATTGGTTCGTTTTGGTATACTCTGGAAGGTATTTGACATGGTAGCCAACAAGGGCACAGATTTCAGTGTTCCCATACTGGAACCATTGTCGGAACTGACTCGTTGTGCGTCATTTCCTTGTCTCCTAGGTGGAGCCAAAGGTACAGACTTTGTAGTATTGTCTTTGAGCCAACCAAAGGCAGGTCGAGGTTGGGTTGCCTCTCTTTACACCCCTAATGAATGTAGGGTAAAAGTACACCCATATTCCTCTTTATCTTTAGGAATAAGAAAAAAGTACATACCATTCGCCCTTATTGTTATTGTTGTAAGCGCCCTTCCGTCTGCCTCTTTCGATGTCTTCGCTATCGAGTCTTTCAGGTCTAGTCTCCTTTGCCTATGTTGTTTTCCTTCCGATTCGCTTTGCTTCTAGCCTATTGGGTGGGTCTCCTATTCCTTCTCGGGGTCCATCCCTTAAGCATTCGAAATAGGTCTAGCCCTTACATCAGTTCAATGCCCTTCGAAACAGTCATCACCTGAAGCAAGCCCTTCTTTCTTTTTAACAGAAAGCAATGATAAATGGGACGGAGCTGCTACACTTCAGCTGGAGCTTATGTATTGGAGCAGAGGTGGCAGTTCAGACAGTAGCAGGAGCAAGACCAGCAACTAGGGTTGGTCACAGAGCAGCCGTCTTTCCCGGTGAAGACTGATTACATGTCCGATAAGCACTCTATGTAGTGGTCGGCCTTACTATTAACATAGTCGCCGCAGTGTATTATTAGTTCATAGTTTCATTCCGCCTATGGAATATGCTTCTCTTTATCCCCTAATATGATATGGTTCGACCAGTGAATATCTTTCTACCTGTTCTAACATTTCCTATTTAAGAATTCTCCCATTACTAAATGGAAGAACTTTTCAAACTAGTTGATAGTTGTTCCCTGGTTGCACCCCAAAATGGGTTCTAATTTACTAAATCACATCTTTCTGTTTTCGGAATATCACATGTAGAGTTTTTTGGGGGAGAATCACTCGGCGCGGGGCCTCCCGTGTGAGGTCAGGTGATGGTCAACAACTCAGGCAGGAAATGCTGAGAAGCGGCTAACGATGCAAGAGCTCTTTTCCCTTTATACGCTCTAAAAAAAAAGGGTATGTCGGGTTTTTGGACCCTATGTTGAGTAAGGGTTCCAAAAGTGATAGGTATGTGTTCTTTCTTGGCACTCTCTTTCTATATTATGCCAACCTAAAAAGAGCGATTGAGAGTGGGTTTCAGGTTCGATAGTGTCGAGAAGGTATTAGCCACCGGTGACCGTACTTTCGTAAAAGCACCATTGGGCGGTGGTTCCTCTCCTTCCTCTTGAACCTCGAACAAAAAATAGATCTCGCCGACTAAGAGTTCCGAATTTCAAAAGTAAACTGAACTTGACTTAAGACGAAGGAACCGAGTGCCGAAAAAAACCGCTTTCTTAAGGCTTCAAACTACTAGTCATTAAGACTACTATGAAAGAAAAGTAAGGAAGTCCTTTTCTTGACTTGGCCTGCGTGCACCTACCCCCTTTTTAAAGAACTTTATTTCAATCTCAACAAAGAAATGAAAGCATAACTCTTTGCTTCTTGTCCTCTTACTCTTTTAGCCTACCTTGTGGAGGTCTCTCGGGTGTCTACGGCAGATCCTATCAGTCTCGTGATGAAGAGAATTTCCGATCTTCCACTAAGAAAGGTATCGTCACGACAACTCAATTTGTCCGGTAAACTACTCGGGGCTCCCCATGGTTTAGTAAAAGGGAGGGGAGATTTTCTCTTCATCCGGGGGTTCATTTCATTCATTATGAACTCAAAAGTGTAAGGCTGATTAGTGAGGTCTTAAAAACGTCATACAATGAATGATCGGCCATTCCATTTTTGCTTTCAGCAAGTAGGCGACGCGAATCTATGCTTTCTATGTTTCAATCGCAATTGCTTGGATGCGTTTGAACTCGAGATGACTTGCAGAAAAAATGCTTTCTAGGTTTGTCTTGTGTCTCCGAAAGAAATGGTCCATTTATTGATGGGCGAACGACGGGGATTGAACCCGCGCGTGGTGGATTCACAATCCACTGCCTTGATCCACTTGGCTACATCCGCCCCTACCCCCACACAGGTTTAAGTCTCCATCTACGATCAGATCCTTTCTGAACTCCCCTATGACTGCTATCAAAGAGAAGCTTTTTCCTATACTATAGTTGCAGGTCTAAAAAAGTCTTTCGGAATTCTTAGGGGAAAGAAAGCTTCAAGAAGTAGAAGCCTCCTGGCAAAGCTTCAAACAAAGAGGTTGAGCTGTTCACTTCATTGATTTGACTTCACTTTACTTAAGATTAAAGATAGGGGCCGGGCGGGCAGTGAAGGCTCATTTAGTAGACAGCGAGCGAGCAGCAAGCACCTACTCCTATCAAAATGAAAAGCAGCAAGCGGAACTTGAAGAAGCCCCTTTCTACAAACCTTTCTAGTTTAGTTTATTAAGAGAAGCTCGAAGAGCTTTCTTCGCATGCTTGAGCGCATCCCCTTTCTATTAGTAAGGTTGTCAAAGGGCTTTCCTTTATGACTAAACTAATAAAATAGGGGCAGGGGGCGCTAACGTGCCTTTACTAAGAAACTAATCTAAATAGAAGGCCCTTCTTGCTTTAGTTTTCAATAAGTTCGCTAACGCGCCCTTCCTTCAGCTGGCTTCGCCCTATCTATTCATCTCTTTTTTCAAATGGATATTTAGGGATCTCTCTTGTTCATAGATCTTGAAACCAGATCAATATCCATTTCTCAATAGATCTATCTATCGATAGAAAGATGTAGATCTCTATATGGATCTATCTCCATATCGAAATATGGAAGAACCAACACAACAAGGGCGTAACCAACGGAAGGTTCTCACCCTGTCCCCGACATTGTTCTCCAACGATGTCCCCTGGGCGAAAGGAGCCACCATTCTCTTTCTTTCTTCAATCGTTCCGATCAGGACACGTGGGTTGGTTCGTTTCGTCCTCCTATACTACGCAATTCTCTGTCTTCGTTCGTGATCATGTTGGGCGAAAGGTAGTTGTATAGGAGCGGCTGTGAAAGGGCGATTCCCCCCTTTCCATTGAAGAGCAAGCTACCTTCTCCACCATTCTGGCCTATTATTGATTGATAGGGATTTTACCGATGCTGAAGGTAGCTTGCTTACCAAGCCACCCACTTGAGAAGCTAGTCGCCAGAAAGAAGCGACGAGGAAGCGAAGCTGTCTACGAAGCAAAGCTTCTCCCCCTTTCGTCGTAAGACAGACTCGGCTCGTCGCTACTTTGATTCAAAAGGTAACCGACGGTTCCCGACTTTCTCCGCTTTCCGCAACCGTAACCATTTGTCATTCCGATTACTTCATCCATAAACCTTTTTTTATTATTTCAAAATAGCGATACGCTCTAAAAAAAAGTCAAGGATAAGCTTCCATTCTAGAAGCGGTAGCTTCCCGCCTCCTTCGGTGAGAAGTTCCCTTCCCTTTTCTAAAATGACTGATTGGTCTGCTCAGCAAAGGTACAAAGTGGACTGCAGTTTGGCTGACCCTCTTCTTCCCATTCGGGTTGGGTTGACCCAGAAGTACAGTAAGAAGGAATGGAACCACTGGAGAGTCGTCTGCAGTTCACACTTGGGCAAAGACGACTGACTTTTTGGAAGCGGAACACGAACCGATTTACGCTATTCCGGGTTCTTATTGAGCGTAGCGAAATCAAGGTTTATGATAAAGTCAGCGAAGTTTCTATGGTGTTCTACCTTTGCGTAGTCTCGGTCCACAGTGTAAGGCTCCGCACCTGAGCCTCGTTAGACTCAGCTGAAGTGTAAGGTATAAGTGAAGAGAATAGAAGAGATGAAGTCCGTCACTTAGCCTAGTCTATATCCACAGCTGACGCAACTCCGTACCGACGCCTCACTACTACAATATGTTTTAACTTAACGGCTAAGCGATTTCATAAGCTGAGCTTTCCTTAACCAGCTGTTCTTTCAGAACCTCAACGTACTTTTTTTTCTTACTGTAGCATAGGCCTTCGCCACTTCAAACGGGCGCTTCGCCCCTCTTTTATCTTTTTTTTTTTGAATTCGAAAGAGCGGGGTCTTACTTATTCAGGGGGGATGAAAGAAAAATAAAGGGATCAGGGGGCTTTATGATCGGAGAAAGAGAAGGGGCATGGTTGGTGTGTCACTGGGTCGGTGAGGGAACCCGTAGGAAGGGGGGACGACCCGCCGAATTCACATCAGAAATCGCCAACATGAACACAAACGAAATCTTGAATTGCGTATAGAAACAAAACGAACCACTTCTATTCTCGGAGCTGAGGTATATGAAGAATGGCTTTTTGGTCCCTTTCGTCCAGTGGTTAGGACATCGTCTTTTCATGTCGAAGACACGGGTTCGATTCCCGTAAGGGATAGGTACTCATTCCCGGCCGCTTTCAGTTAGTGTTCATTGCTGAGTGATCGCTCGCTATCTGGCTTCCAAAGGTGGTCCGGAAGCTTCCTCTCTCCCAGCAAGCAAGACGAGATCACCATTTCTCTCAGTAATGGACTTCCTTGAATTCTTCCTTAGCCTTAGATGTCCTTTCATCTCGAATCTCCATGCATGCGTTCTTTCTCTCCTCCCCTCAGCCATACATCTCTTTTTCTCTCTTTATTTTGCTTTTGGCCGTTTTTGTTAGGCATTGAACCCCACCTTAGGTGCTGAGTGGTGTCCTCTCCTCCCTAATACCTAATACATAATTCCGTCTATGGAGCCTAAAGCTTCAACCATGGCATGGCAGTAAGCAGTAAGTTGGCCTAGTCTCTCGCCCAGCCTTCGCCTTCTTCAGTGGCCGAGTTGAAGCGTTCAACGGTTCTTCGCCACCTTTCTTTTTCAAGGTTGAGCTTGTGAAATTGAAGCTAATGCTATGCCCCTTGTTCAAGAGAAAGCGAGGACTTTCTTTTAGCTACCGGCCCAAACAAAAAAAAGAGATTAGCCTCTTGATCGATCGATTGATTGGATCGAAGTACGAAGGGGTTGATTGAAGTGTGAGAAAAGCCCAAGACTAAGGCCGAGCAACTAGCTGCTGCAGGATTGGACGTCTATCTATCTCACCACGCTCCCCTACTCCTAACAAGGCCGGCGGAAGGAATGCTCTGCTCATCTTTCTTACGGCTCATTACCGCAGCGCTCGAAAACCCCTTCGGCTTCTTCCATTCAAAAAGGTAGTTTTTCCTATTCTTATTGGTAAATAACGTCTTGAAGTGAAGTGAAGCGAAGGCATTATTGAAGGAAAGAGATGGCGGGTCGGTCAATTGCATTAGGTAGGAGATGCAGGACCTGTCTTAACCGCAAGTGCATTCGCTATTCGATTCCATCCTCAATCCCACAAAATTTTGATTCCAAAGTTTCTATCTCTTCTTTACTTTTAAGTGAGAAGGGGGGTGACAAAGGGTATACTTTCTTCTCTCTATGTCGCCGTCTCATCAATGAGCGTAGATTAATGTTTAGATATGAGATATAGCTTTTGTGCTTGTCAATCTCTATCCCATTCTTCAGGTATAGTTTTCTTTGATCACAGATCGACAGGTGATCCGTCCTTTCCTTTCTGCCCCTTTCGTCATAAGGCGTGGTCTGACTCTGAGAAAAACCATTCCTGTGTTTAGGTCCCTACTAATATGCAAAGGCTATTTTCATACTTTTTCAAAAGTTTATAGCAATAAAAGCAAAAACAATTCTCAACGCCCTTACGAGGTAGTGATGAGTTAAACTACTCGTGTTGGCATGGAAGTCAGCCCGGTAAGCTGATTCCATTCTGCTACTAGGGTTCCAAACCTTCCCCTTAGCTCTATAAAGACCTTTTCAACTCAAAAAAAAGATGCTAAAGCTATTTATAGTTGTTCGGAAGGATTCGTTTACTTCCTGCAAATTGCTTATGTTATGTAAGAACTAGTAGAAAGAAAGGAATTTAAAAAAAAAAAAGAAAGAATAAGGGCAGCATTGATAGATCGTTGAATGAGAATGCTTGAATGGGAATCGTCTTAGCAACTGGCTATAGACATGAGTCAAAGCCGCCGAGAGAGGAGAGATCATTTTCATGAGAGAGGGACGAGCAAGTGACAGATTGGGAAAAAATAGGTAGGCCTTTTCTGAGCGGTCATTTAGAGGCCTTGTTAGCGACCCATCATTCTTCCCTAAGCTGTCAGAGTCCGATCGAAGCGAGCAAGAGATAGAAGAATCATCGCTCATAGATGTGAATTGAGAAAGCAAGCCCGAATTCTTTTTAATTAGGCTCTATAGTCTGGTCCCTGTACCTGGTAAGGTCTGATTGTTATCTGTAAGTCTTGTTTTGACCGCGGGAAGGTGAACTTTGCAAAAGTGCTTATTTGGTTGGGAAAAATAGGACTTCTGACTCCAAGCCTACCGTACCCGAAAAAAAGTTTCCGCTATTGATGTAGCCTCTTGTCGCTACCTACTCGAAAAATCCCTTCTATACTACTGGAAAAATCCCATCAAGATAGATTGAATCGACGACCTATACTTAAACTAAAGGCACAAGGGAATCAAGAGTTCAAGAGCACAGAACAGAGGAAATGCGCATGGGTCTCCTTGAAGAACGAAGTCTAAGATAAAGAAAGAAAGGTAGAGTGGGCGCACTTTTGCTCTGCTTGGATTGGCATGGCTGTCCCCCTTTGCTAGTGGAGGCTCGGCCTTTGACTCCGCTTGCCTCTACTTTTCATGTCAAGCGTACAAGTGTAGTTTAGTGGGATTGACTTCTAAAGACAGGAATTCTTTTTCATCTCCCCTGTATAAGTCGACGTCTTAACCTGACTTCCTGAGCTCAGTTGATTGTTGAAGCAGTAGCTCTGGATCGAGAGCTGGATGCTTACCTTATTATTATGAAAAGGAGAAAGGGCTTTTTTTCTTTTTATAGATGTTGAGGTTGAGTCAGGGGGGTTTGCTGGCTAACTCGTGCAATCAACGAAAAATTCCTTCGCCTTAGTAAGCTAGCTTTGTAAGCTAAGCAAGCCTGGTTCTCCGGGCTTTCCCCCTTCTCGACCAGACGAAGGAGATATGAATTCCATTCAGGCGGGTAAGGGCTTGGCTTGACCGTGTCTTTTCTCGGGTCGGAGGCGAAAACTGGAAAGTTCATCATTCAGTGGTGGGCTGTTCATAGAAAAGAAGGCGTCGCCCAACGAGTGGCAGATCTGGATAGAGTCTCGCTCATAGAAGAAGAGTACGCGCGCTAGCGCGCTACGGCTTAGGCAGTTGATCGGATCAGATAGCCCTTCGGGCAACCAACCAAACCCGGCACATCCAATTCCATTCCGATCAACAACTTGGAGGTATGGCTGAGTGGCTTAAGGCATTGGTTTGCTAAATCGACATACAAGAAGATTGTATCATGGGTTCGAATCCCATTTCCTCCGGCACGGAAATGAAAGGGGCGGGCGAAATTACGTGAGAGAAAGAACCTCTTGGTGGAGTCCAGTCCCCCGAATAGCACTACTTAGTGACTAGGAGCAGAGAGCCCGTTGCGCCTTGTTTTTCTGCCTATCTTCTTTCTATAAGCAAGCTCCCTCCGGCCGTCCAGGGACTGCTCTCGGTTCTTGAGCATGTTGGGGGATTAGGCGGCAGTTGAAAGAGCTGCTCGAAAGCTTGACGAACAAGCGAAAAAGCCTATATATTCTTATTAGTCAAGGGCTTTTCCCTTACTAGTTAAGTGGTAAGGTAGGGCGCTATTCGATGAAGAAAACAGACTTTAGGAAAGTGGTTCAGGTAGCTCAGCTGGTTAGAGCAAAGGACTGAAAATCCTTGTGTCAGTGGTTCGAATCCACTTCTAAGCGGGCGAAGGGAACAAGCAAAGGATGAGCGCGCTAGCGCGAAAGCCGTTGCGCGTTAGGATCGATGTAATTGAGCTCGACTGATAAGGAGAGGAGCGAAGGAGTTTTCTTGCTAGCCGGGAGCAAGCCGGATTTTAAAATTCAAGTGAAAGAGTAAACCAAAAAATGTGAGCGCTCCTGCACTATACGGCTTTTTGGCGTCCCCCTATCTTGTCTTGCTGGAGGCAGATTTTCTAAAAAAAGCGGTTGATTATTCGGATTGGTTCTCGCATCCCTGTGCCCAAAAGGATGGGCGAGTTCGGTTTGAGTCTTCATCGATCGGGTGGATCTATATGCTCCGGGGTGGTGAGACGAGGTGTAGCGCAGTCTGGTCAGCGCATCTGTTTTGGGTACAGAGGGCCATAGGTTCGAATCCTGTCACCTTGATGTGGGGTCGGAGTCAGCCTCAAACGTAAGTAACTTAGTGCAACCTTTCTTGGAAATAAAAATGGAAAAATCGCGCTTACTTGACTATGTTATTCCGATCACACAAGTTTGAAGATTTTCCGACGATGGTCTATTCCTTTCCTATTCCTAGCCACTATCGTTTTCTTTTTTTATCTTATTTGTCTACAGGTTGGCCTTCTTTGATTGCAGTATGCAGGATCCTCTTTCACTTCGATCTCTATTGGCCGGATATTAATACCTTCTACTAATCATGGAAGCTAGTGTGGCCAATGCGTTAGCATGATCTACGACCAGCCTTGCAATTCTGCATGTTGAACTTCTTCAGCAGATTATTGGCATATTTCTCTTGAGAGATGAAAATGCCAGAGGTAGCACTGCTTCCATCCCTAGGAAGTAATTCATCAACCCCAAATCTCTCATCTGAAAGCTGCTCATCATATCTTGCTTGAAAGATGAAATAGAGGCAGCATTGCTGCCAGTGACAATAAGATCATCCACATAGAGTTCGAGAATGAGAATCTCAGATGTGGATTGGCATTTGATATACAATGTTGGCTCACTGCAGCTCCGCCTGAAACCTTGACTGATAAAATAAGATTCAACCTTGCTGTACCAAGCTCTTGGGCTTTTTCCGCTCGACCGCACCTACATGACTTTGAACCAGGAAGGTTTTTCTAATTGAATGCATGGGTTCTCCGGCTGGATTGGGTTTGTGTTCTGTGACTGGCCTTTCTCTTGTTGTTGTCGAGTGCCTGCAGCTTGACTCCACATAGGCTAGCTCTCCTCGCTTGCACGCCTTGTGGCAAACTAGACTGAAAATTTATTATATAAATAAAAAAAAGAGTCACGCTCTTGAAGCCCTAAGAAATAGGCTTAATCGGTTCGAATAAGGGCTCTTTCTCCGGAAAAGGGGAGCATGTGTTAGTGTATTTATCTCTACCAGGAAAAATACACCTAACAAAATTAACACTCTTATAGAGAAAAGACTAACGCCCGCAAAAGGAAACATATCAAAAGGTCACAACAAACACAACAAATCATGGTCAACAATCTAATCACCGGGAATACTCCCCCACGTCTTGCCTCTCTTTAGGGAAAAAACGCGAGTAGGGTTGAGTGAGGGAATAAAAAAATAAAACCCAAGCAAGTGGAAAGCCTCTTTAGGGTTAAAAGAAAGTAGGTCAGTCACTGCCTTTCTAGTTGGATTAAACTAAGTAAGTCATAGGTATCCTATCTTTAGGGTGATAGTTGACACACCTGCTACTGCGCTAATCCACGCTATGATATTTGAGAAAGAAGAGGGATGGATGCTTCGGAAAGACCTCAACTTAACCGGCCCTACTTACACCTCCTCTTAAAGAGGAAGGATAAATAAAACATTTGCATTATTCGAAATTTAATAGGAAATGGTTGTTGTTGCAGATTCCTAAATAATGGCCAAGCAAAAAAAAAAAAAGATAAATCAAACTAATATGATAAACTTCTGGAGTATAAAGGGTATTCTCCTTCCCTATAAAAGGAGACGTAGAGTTGACTTCAAAACCTGTTACTATTATGAGAGGCGGTATTCATCTTTTAACTATTTGGATCTCTATTTAACTTATAAGAATCGACTAATAATGGGTTGTTCACATAAACTTCGTTATCCTGGTAATCTATATACTAGTATGAGTTTTTTTTCACCATACCCCTCTATTAATGATTATGGTCTTTTAATATTAGCTTTCATACGATTGCTAGAGACGTTTTCTTACAAAATGGAAGCTGACTATTTGAAAGTTACTATAGGATATACAATGCAATTTCCATCATCCTATGATATTTCATATACTTTAGGTAAAGCTATCCCTTTATATGATTCTAATGGTAATATACTAGAGAAAAAATTGATATATGATAAAATTTCTGAACTTGTTATTTTCTACGGTGAAAGATATCAGGAAGCAATAATAAAAGGTATTTTCATGAATATATATTTTATATCATCAAAAGATAATATTCCTAAATACTTTAATGAACCTGAATATAATTATATGATTGACACTATTATAAATGTTATGAATTCGGATCTAATAAGTTCTAATTTACCTGAAGCTAAATCCCTGTTGTTTAAAAAAGGTCGTATACCCTATAAGATAACAGCATTAAAAAGCAGTAGTATAGAAAAATGTCGTGCTTTCATTGTTGCTGATATAGAGACAGTAATGGTTAATGATGTTCATGTTCCTTATGCTGCTGGTTTCTTATTGGTGAAGCCTGGTGATGATCTTACTTCCTCCAATTCTATGGAAACCTTTTTCAGTGAAAATTACATACCTTTATATCCGAAGATAGGAGTTCTAAAATGTTATTTAATTTTCTATCATGTTTGGAAGAATGTGTGCAAAAACATGAAGGTATTAGAACTATTTATTTCCATAATTTATCTCGATTTGATGGTATTATCATTCTTAAGTATTATGCTAATCGTGGTAAAAGGTATAAAATTAAACCGTTGTTGAGGAATCATATGATATACGAGATGAAAGTGTATATTAACAATAAATTCTTATTACGTTTTAGGGATTCTTTAACGTTGCTTCCTGGCAATCTAGCATCATTAGGCGATACATTATGCCCTGAATTAGGTTCGAAAGGTTCTATCCAACATGAGAATTTGGTGGTGTCTGATCTTCAGGTTAATAGTGAAAATTTGATAAACTATCTTCGACAAGATATCCTTCTTTTAGGTGGTGTGATGTTGAAGGCTCAAGAGATTAATTGGTCTAAGTATCAGATTGATGTCGAGGATGTGATGACAATTAGCGCGCTATCCTTGAAAATCTTTCGTAAGCTCTATTTTGATGATAATGCCTTTCATATAAATATACCTACTCGAAACCAAGACACATTTATTAGGCGCGGCTATTATGGTGGTCATGTGGATGTATATAAACCCAATGGTGAGAATCTTTACTACTACGATGTAAACTCTTTATATCCTTTTATTATGAAATCGTATCCTATGCCTTCTGGTGAACCAGTCTGGAAGAATAATTTAGAAAGTGTAGAATTGGATAGCTTGTTTGGCTTTATTGAGGCCTATGTTGTATGCCCTAAAACTATATCACGTCCATTCTTGCCATATAAAGATAAAATGGGTACTTTAATATTTCCTACAGGTAAATTCATAGGTGTCTTTTATAGTGAAGAGTTGAAGTTCGCACGTGATTTAGGTTACAAGATTATTCCTCTTAGAGGTTATATGTTTGAGAAGAAATCCAGTCCTTTCGAAGGGTTCATCTCAGACCTCTATGAAAGCAGACTTGAAGCTAAGAAAAGAGGTGATGTGCCTATGACATTTATTTATAAGATTTTAATGAACTCGCTCTATGGTAGATTTGGTATGAATCCAGAAAGTATTGTAACAGAGATCTGCAATCAAGAAAAATATGAAGAAATTCTGTTGATGGATAATTTTCAATCAGCAGATAAGCTTAACGATGATTACTATATTGTCAATTATATTAGCAATAGTCAGATTGTTGACGACACTGAGTGGAAAGCTCCTAAGCACTCGGCAGTTCAATTGTCAGCGGCTATAACAGCTTGTGCTCGGATTCATATGTACCCCTATATTTCAAGATCAGACTGTTATTACACAGATACTGACTCTATTGTTCTAGGAAGTCCTCTTTCAGACGATTTAGTATCTTCCAAGGAAATGGGTAAGTTTAAACTAGAATACCATGTCAAGAAAGGAATCTTCTTAGCACCTAAAAGTTATATGTTAGAAATTGAAGAGGATCAACATATTATTAAACATAAAGGTCCAGCTAAAGATTTAGTTACATCTGAATGGTTTCAAAAGGTATTAGAAGATCCATCTCTAACGGAGAGGATCCCCATTAAATCTAATTTCAGAATTGATTGGAAAATACTCCAGATTGTAAAAAAGGATATTCTATTAAAACTAGGACAACCACAGAGTAATAAAAGAGAGAATATCTATGATTCAAATAATGTATGGATAGATACACGACCCTTAGATATCATTGATCTAGGAACTAAAGATGCTACTACTATTTTTAAATATGAGTTATTGAGTAAAAATGGAGATTCAGTCAGTCAGTCCACAACTGATGGTCAAAAGACAACAACAGTTCAACCAACTCTATACAATAACAAGCCTAAGGACAATAAGAAGTCACAGGATAATGATACTACTAAAATACATAGACCCAAACCTGATGAATAATAATAAGAGGAGGATAAATTACAGAGTACGGAGTTGAAGCTGCACCCGAACCAGAGAGAGAAGGAACCGAAGATGAAAAAGGAGCCGACATTAAAGGAGATCAACAAAAATAAGCGATTTAAACTTGAGTGGCTGATAGCTCGCGGAGCGAACCTGGTCGTATGAGTAGTTTAATTCCGGTAGGTGGGAAGATGAGGATTGGAGGAATTGAATCACTTGTCACTTGTCGGTTAGAGGGCGTACTTTTTAGGGACCCCCCTGCTTTGCTTCTTCTTGAGTTCTTTTGACTCTTTGGAAGAATGGGTTATTTGCAAGAATTGGTAGAAGATATCCACGCACAGAGAAGGAGCTGTTTTCGCTAGAATGCCTTGTTCTCGAATCCAGATGAGACAGTTGCCGTTGAAAAAGTGGAGAGTACTTTTCCTCGTCCATTCCGTATGGATTCTCAACCTTGGCCTACAAGCGGAACAAACTATGCCAGCTCAAGCTAGAACCCACTTAGAAGGTCAGGAAAGAGCGACTCAACAGGCAGAAAGCCGGTCTCTTCCTCATAACAAACTACCCTAAAACTTTTCCATTCCTATCGACTCAAAACCATCGACCCTTGAGCTATCCTCCTACCTGCGCCCTAACGATCATACCCACTTGAGCTTTCTTTGTCCGGCTTTCAGTCTCTAACTATTTCTTTCACCGGTTCGTAGGTCTAGTGCCCTGGTGCTAACTCCCGTCTTTTCTTTCATCCGTTCATATCCTACCTTAGCTAAAGGGTCTTTCAGGATTATCCCATTGCTGACTCGCTCATTCTTTCGGAACAGCTAGTACTTTTTTCAGGACACAATCCAAAGATCTTGTTAAGGGACTGCTAAACGTTTTAAGACATTTCTGATCAATCCGGAAAGATTGCCTCACTCATAAAGGTTGGAAGGCCCCTACCCACCAACACCCTTTGGCACGGCTGTACCCGTATTGCAAGTTCTTGGCAGTGTCCATACGTTCCGGCGTGGTGCAAGAGAAAGAAAGTTCTTGTTTAACTATATTCCCTTTCAGGAGATCAGTAGTTGGTGGAATTCTTCATAGTCTTTCCGCGGAGAGCACAAAAGCTGATTAATTAGGAAAGAGCAGCTAAGAGGGATGACTCGCCCTTAGCCCTCGTCTAAAACCTAGCAAAGAGACCGTTGTAAACCAGGTGAACTAGAGCGAACAGGAGAAGCAAGCAAATAGCTGCCTCTCATCCAATCCACCTCAACGCAGGAAGGTATTCCGATCTTTGATCCGCCGATTCAGGAGCGATTGAAGCGAATACAAGAAGAGAATGCAAGGAAGGGCCTTTTTAAGGACCTTCTCCGAGTTTGAATTGAATTGGGGCACTCGCGATATAAAAATAAGTACGGATTCGACTAGCTCGAACGTGGGAAACGAATGCTTGAATGTGAACAAGTGATAGTACGGAAA
Organism: Sesamum alatum; assembly: GCA_034509735.1. NCBI lineage: Eukaryota > Viridiplantae > Streptophyta > Magnoliopsida > Lamiales > Pedaliaceae > Sesamum > Sesamum alatum. The sequence continues at coordinate 25,460 of JACGWO010000016.1, forward strand.
AGCAGCAGTCTACTGATTGGATTACCGTCTTCCCTTCCTCGTTTCCGTTTCCTGAGCGATGCTCCCCGGCACATACATGATAAGGCAAAAAGACAGAAAAGAACAGAACTCGTGGAAAGCATAGTAAGAGTAACCATTTCGACTAGCATGAAAGTAGATCTATTACGACCAGCGCGGTTGTTCCTATTTCATTTTCTTTAAAGGCACATGCACTAGGTTACTTACGGAATCTTACATTGCATCCATCCCTTTTCGATCTTCTCTTATTCAATTGATAGAAAGAGGTCCTGCAGGAATGATCTATTCTATTATAATTATACCATAAGATTTTTGTACTTCCAGAAATGTACCTGTATGCCCGATCGTCTTCTTGCTCATATACCTCTACTCCATCATTGGCTTGAGTCATTGAACCCGAAACAAACCTCTTGGCTTTATCGCTGTGGAAGGTCTACATCTCTCTTGCTCTTCCTTCCTTCTACTCTACCCTGTTTCTGCCCGAATCTCTGAAGACGAAGACCTTCGTTTTGATCCATTTTTTTAATGGTAAGGATTTGTGCTCCTGGAAAGTCTTGCAGGCCCTTACTTATAAGAATAATGGAAAGGTCCTAGCCACTTAGTCTTCCTTCTGGTTTAATATAGTCTGCATATTGAAGAACCAAACAGCCCGGAACAAACACTAATTTATCTGTCGATCGTGCCAGGCTTTCTTTTGTTGCTGGCGGACCGGTCCATTCAGCATTCAGTCTATCTTCGGAAAGCCGCAATAATTGATGCAGACGATGTGAAATGCTTTCTTGATCTCCTAATCGGTGGTCTCTAGCCGCTAGGAAATATGTAGGATGAATTCTGCCATACACCATTCGGAATGGAGTCTGTCCCGTCGGTCTTATATTATAAGGTAGGTTGTTCCGAATGCCCATAAGACCACTGGTCACCCTCAATCCTGAGCATTGACCTCAAAAGATATAGTAGAAAGCTTTCCCTTTCTAGTCTTTCTTTCCCGGCTGCGACTTGAAAGTTGTCTCGGGATCGACAAGAATTAGCTCTTTCTGAATCAGATGTGAACAAAACTTCTCTCAGGGAGGTGGCTTCTTACTTGGCACTAAGAATGTGATCCTTGCCCTTTAAGTTATATATAACCTCGGTCGGTCTTCTTGAATCGACTCGGAACTTCTGGTTTCAGCTACTGTGATATTTTCCGCTGGTCGTGGTGAAGCTGGTATTGAATTCGCCGTTGAAGGAAGAACCGATGTGATTGCTCGAGTTGAAGAAGTGGATGCGTATATAATAGTTGAATATAAGAGAACGACTGCTTAAAGGACTGATCTCTCTCTATTGATTAAGTCATTTCCCGAGTCAGATGCCATGAAATGAAAAGCGTTATATTATTAATGTGCAGATTTTTTAGGTGTTCAGTGAGTGAGTGAAAGTCGGATGAAAGTTCTCCGGAAAGGGCAAAAGTAAATAGAAGGGAGAACCTTCTGCAATCAATACTGAAGAAAGCTTACTCCGCTTAGAGTTCGGTGCGAGGATCAACCCCCTTCCTTCAGGCCAGTTCAGCTCTAGATAAGAAACCGACCCAAAGCATCGCAATAGACGCAACCTGCACCCACCGGCACTTTTCCTTGACTTCTGTCGGTCTCGACAATTTTATGTTATTACGATCCGTCAGTACGAAACTATCAAGCTGAGCTAGATCTAGGCTGCAAGAGAGCACTTCGACTCAGACCGTCCAATTCAACCTTACTCTTCCAGCTGTCTACATAGGGTACAAGATCGAAAAGAATGCTTTGCATTCCAAGTGAGATGTCCAAGATCAAGGGATGGAGGGGTTCATTTGCAAAAGTTGGAGAATCCAACCGGAATAGTGCCTCACGTCGACTTTTTGCCGTTGAATCACGAAGAAAGAAGAAAATGGCACGAGTGAGCTAGGTAAGGGTCAAGCATTTCGATTTCTTCCTTCGCTCGACCTATCTCTTCACAGCACTTACGCTAAATATGGTAATAAGATGTTCTTTCGTAAAGGGATGATCACCCAGAAAACGACTTAGCAGCATTCTTATCCCTAGCACGGCTTTCGAAAGAGGAAGATTCTACTATTTCCCAACAATTTAATTTGATAAAAGAAGGTCTCTGAAGTGTCCCGGTGAATGCAACATTCGTGGCCAAGTTCCCTTAGTCGGTGCTGCTTGAGTCGCTCTTGCCTCTTTTGCACCTTCTTTCAGAGACCGGACCGATTAGCACAAGGACGATATTCCCACCACAGGTTCAGGATTCCTTCCAAACCTCCTATTTCAATCCCCAACGACACAAAGGAACCTACGGGCGGGGCATTTTCGGGGAGTAGCCCGCTTCCCATTACTCAATAGGGCAATTCCTCGCACATAATTAAGGGAGCCATTGAAAGGTGACTAAAACACCAGAAACGACGACTACCCGAGCTAATGATAGAGGCAAGAACACTTTCCGGCCAAGTCCCATTAATTGATCATAACGATATCGTGGAAATGCTGCACGGACCCATATATATAGGAACAGAAAGAGAATCACCTTGATACTAAACCAGATCGAGCCGGGGATCTTCTTGGAAATGGGAAGATCTAGGATAGGCGGCCAACCTCCTGGAGAGAGCGATGTGCATGGACCAGGTGAGTAGGGATGCAGCTCCGTGGACCGCTCGTCGGGCCTGATAGGTGGTGGTATCACACCCTTCTCAAAGAAACCGTACGTGACACTCTCGCGTCATACGGCTCCGTCCCGGAATCAGGACCTTACCTTTTCTTTGACCAACGGTCCTCGAACCTATCTTTCCTTCCTGCTCCGCACCTCGAACCAGCGCTTTCCAGATCCGGTCTGGGAATGAAAGTTAGTTCTCGCTATCATTCTGGCTATACTCTTGAATGATAGCTCTAATTTCACTTCGGATGCGCAGACGGCCCTTGGTCTCATCCTCCGCATTTTGACACGCTCGGGTTAACCACGTCTTGAGATTTATAAAATCGTCAAGCGGCGCATTCTGGTTGTTTTCTGCCCGTGCCTTATTGCTACCAATTCGACTGATTAGCTGTTCGACCACGTCTGTTGGCGAAGGCAGTTTCTTTATGTCAGGAAATTTCCGTGCTTCCCTCTTAATGAGAGGGTCTAGCAGGTCGGCTAAAGCTTTCTTTTGGTTTTTGATTTTCTCCAGCCTTTGCTCATAGACTGCTTGTTCGACTGCGGACAGATTGAGATCAAAAGAAGGTTGCTTCGAAGAACTAGCACCACTTCGATCGTCTCCGACGGAAAGAGGAATTCTATCCATGGCAGAAAAAATCGAGCAAGTCGGTAAGAAATGGAGCAAAGAAAGCGGCTTCAAAAGAAAAGCCCCAGTTAAGGATACGAGTAACCTAAAGTACGGTGAGACTGATAATCACTCGTTTCAAAAGAGATAAAAAGAATAAAAAGGTCCGATTCATTTCGATAAAGATATATGGTTAAATTTATTCATATCTCGGCATATTATACCTGCTTTAAAATCCATTTTATAAAGGTTTATCCGCGAGGTCTTTTTTTTAGTAATGTACGGATCAATTATAAGATCTTTTCTCTAGAAGAGTTATAAATCTATTCCACCTCTCTTGATTACAGCACACAGCATCCACATAGTTGTTGTAATACTTAAGAAAGTCTGATACCTTTTGATCCCATTTCTTTTTTATCTTTAGTTATATATTTATCTGGTAATTGATAATTAAAGATTTCAGTAAGATAGTCAGATGGAATAGGTTCTATATATATGTCATTACATATGAATGATCATTTTTATTTTTATATTATATATATATATATTTATTTCTTTCTTTTGCATGCAGTCATTTTATCTGATATAATGTTGCACTAAGTTACTTACGGATGTACGTTTGTATATTATTATAAACAATAAAACATCTACAGTTTTAATTCCTGCTTGGAGTTCTCTAAGTGGAGTTCGAGTTATGGCTCTGATCATCCAACTCATTTTATGCCCTGCTTTATTTTATCCCTAAAGAGATTGAACCCGTGTGTGAGTATTCTCGCTTCTTTCTTTTTTCCCTAAAGAGAGGCAGGTTAGTATTCCCTCTTTTTTATCCGCTCTCCCAGAGAAAGATTATAAAGTAAAGAAAAGCAACTCCCACTCGGGAAGTATCATATTAAGCAAACACTCAACCCTTATTCAACTTCTACTTTCACTCAAACCGATGAGAAAAGAAGGACTGGTAGGGATGGAACAGAAGTTCACGGGGTGAAGCAAACTCCCAAGGAAAAGAATGCTATATAGTAAGCTCCGAATCAATCAGCTGGTGAAGCTGGATATGAATAGACTTCAGTAGCAAGGTACGCCCGGTAGTTCGTTAAGAAAGAATAGGAAAGGGAAAGATCCTTGTCCAGGAGGAAATATGCTACTGCACTAGAAAGAAAATATTATATATAATATGGAAATGGCTCGCTTGGAGACTCTCAGAGGTATTAAAGCAAAATCTCTGCTTCTGCTGTTAGCTAAGAATAGGATTCTTAGTCATATTAGTTCCTTAGAAAGGTTAGCTCCTTAAGGGGGAAAGATTTAACCTTCCGAGAGAAAGAATTCTTAGTATATCCCCCCCAACCTCGCTTGAATCTTGTGTTAAACAAGCGTACCCGGAACAGGAAAGATGGCAGTAGCTGGTAGCGAAATCACTTTCGTGAACTTGCTTTATTCCTATATAGCTTAAAAGAATCCTCCTTTCCAACTGGCTCTTCTCTGGCTGGAATGGAAGGAGAACTAGAAATGCTATTTCATAGGCTTACCTTTATTCTGCTATTGGCAAGGCTCACTCGAACTCGCTTGTTGGCTTGTTTGGTAGCTCGGCATTCTAGATAATCATATTAAAAGTAGAAAGAAATTCCTTCTCTAACCCGCTATCAAATCAATAGCTTTAGGCGATCCTCTAAGTTTTTTCTTTATCTTTATTTACGCGGAAAATGAGTTTCATAAGGGGAAAGAAACCAATTATGATATTCCTCTTTCGCCCTAGCTTTCACTCGATCGAAGACATGCAGAAAGTCTGATCTTGGGGCAGGCAGAGTCGACGAAGACGGTGCTGGTTCGACTGCTAAAAAAGGCTAGTTAGGAGCATACGGGAAAAGGTTGGGCTTCAACATTGCCTTCCGTCTAGTGACGACTTAGCTACTTGTCTGAATTGAAAAAAGTTTTTTATTCGGAATATCGTACATAAGACAAGCAAATGAAATAAGAATCGAATCTCAAGTCTAACCTTCCCTTTCAGCTGCCACACAAGAACGTACCTTCTTAGCTGTTCTAGAGGAACGGGTTTTTTAGTAGTTGTTAGCAGTTCGAATATCCAAGCTGGGAATTCTTTACCTTTTTTATTAAACGCATAAATGTGGAGCGAAGGGACTCTATTTAGAGAAGCTAGTTGAGCGAATAGGGGCGTAGCGATCATCAGTATGAGTTCCTTTCTATCAAAGTAGGAACGAACTAAATGCCTTCCCTTCTCTGTTAACCGAGGACTGAAAACTACACTCGAGTTTGCTCTTACGCTCACGAAACTGTTTACTTTACTGTTGACTTCCCTTCTGTCTTCCGTTCACTCCTCTCCTAACGCAGGCAAGTCAAGTCCGGTATGACTCTTGTTGGAGTTCCTCCTATTGTGATAGTATTCATACTACTATTAGTAAGCATTCCTCCTCTACCTTTTCATAGAGAGAGAATAACCAACTAGAAGTTTTTGATTTGACTGGTAGTGCCTGGTGATGCTCATAAAAGATCCCTGGTTGTGAAGTGGCTCTTGTTCGACAAACTCCTCTTTGTTGGTCCTGAGGATGCCAACTCGGTAAGAGATTCATTCTATGCGGGAGCCAACAGAGTATAAAGGAACGTCCATCCAAAGGTCTTTGAGGTTCGATTCTCAGAATAAGAAGGCTTCCAAGCCCGGCGAAAGTTGAAGTTGACGGCAAACAAAAGGCATTTTAGGTTAGGAAACAGTCATTCATGTAATGTCAGCCTAGAAGTTCAAGATAAATTCATTCTTTTCAGGTCAGAATCTGATTGATGCGTTGTAACATCCACTGACTAAAAGAACTACCCTTTAGTAAAAGTAAAGAAATCCCAGGGAAAGTCCATTTATGTTCAAATCTCTAGTGTAGTGGCTGGTTCCTCTACAACTACATCATAAGAAGAAGGCCAAAGGGGGAGTCGAGACCAGGCCAAGGTAAAGCAAAAAAAAAGGCAAGGACTCCAAGAAGAAGCCAGGTCTGAGGCCAAGAACAGCGAGCTCAAGATCAGGAGCCAAAGCGGACCGAGAAGAAAGAAAGAAGGCTTCATCTGCTCCAAGCCCCTAAAAAAGAAAATGGAAAGAGTTCGTTTATTCCTTTTATTTTAAACATGGGTCGTCCAACTGGAAATGATAAGAGAATGCATAGGTCATTAGAAGGAGTCCCAATAAGCGGATAAATATAGTCTACCTATTTCCGGAGAAAGAGACTGATTTAATGAAGTCTGGCATCTGTTCTTTTGAACGAATCCGGTGATAGTCCTTCCTTTGCTTCTATTTGAGATTGGTTTTGTCTTCTTTTCTCCATATTCCATAGAAAGGAGAATGTGAAAAGCGTTCAGCGGGCTAGAGTCGTCTTCTTGCTGTTGTTGAATGTGAAGTTGTGATCAGCTTAGCAGTAAAGAGCTCTTGTTTAGCGAAAGTCGGATTCTGCTTGAGCGGCCTTCTCTCTCTAAAGGGAGTTACGCCAAAGGTAGTTCGGTAAGCCTCGGGTCATAATCTAGTATGACCGAAGCATTAGCCCTGTCTCTATCCTTGGGCTAAGGGCCCATAGACTGGACTTAGTGCGGTGAGGTAGCTTAGGATGATTAAACCATACCTGATGACTTTCGGACTGCTGGATTGGCTTCTTGACTTAGAGCTTTCACGTGGCAATCGAGCTGCCGAGAAAATTCTGCTATAAAGAGGGAGTTGGCAGAGGTAGAATCGGCATCTGTCTCGCCTGCTGGAAAGCTTGACTTGGCTATTGAAATCAGCAGCAGATCTTAGAAAATCAACTTAATTAAGATTAAGAAGAATCCGTTCTTGGAAGAATTTCTACTATAAGGGAGGAGTTCTCATACCCAGTTAAATGATTAAGGTGTTTTCCCGCCTCAAGGGGAATGCTTGAAATAAGCTCTTCTGTCTCTTGGCGACTCGGAACGAATGCTTGAATCAGCTTCTGTCGTTAGAACGAGAATAGCTCAAGTGGAATCTCTTTCTTTTGGGAGGGTTCCGGAATTGATAGAGTCAAGTCATATATGGATGAAAATCGCCCAATCGTTATCTTATCTTTGTCTAGAGTAAGTTGGTGTGAATTCTACTACGGTAGAGGATCTACAATCATTAGCTCTGGTTCACAGGCAAGTAGTGAGGGGATTGAGTTTCACTCTTGAGAGATAGCCAGATAGTGTTGAGAGCTATCTGTAGCAGTCGTAAGGTAAGGCCTCCCAATAAGAGTTCAGTCGTAAGTCCGCCCCCTTCAACCACCTGACCCAGTCGACCATCGTCATAATACTTGGGCAATATGGTAGAAAACGTACTTGGACCCATAATCATAATCAGGTCCAGTAGATTCTTACTAAGGGTACTTCCAATCTTCAACTGATCCATGACCTTATCGTCACAGTCAGGAGAAAATGGAACAAAGACCTCAGGTGACCATAATACCGAAGCAGACTTCCACGGTTTCTTGCGAGATGACCGGCCTTCCAAACCAAAGAAGGCGGTAAGCTCACAATGGAAAGACGTAAAGGAACTTCTCGCTTTACTGACTCACTTTCCACCCCTGGAACCTTTCATCCACCGCTTAACGGCGCCATGAGAAGGAAGGGCCTTCCAGGTAGGTTCCCAAACAATCCCCACATGAAGAGGACTGCTAGAAATATCAGGAACATAACGTCGAAGAAGTTCCGGAAATGTGACCCCAAGAGAGGCCGCATATTCTCGAATACTACGAGCTACATCCGGCTTCAACTATCGATGAAAATAACCCATCATTCACAGACTTTGCTAAAGTAATAACTTTATACAAAGAAAAGAACGAATCCTGAATCACTTCTATGTCGGGCTAACCCACCCACCCCACTAGGATAGGGTCCAATATAACCTTCTTTTCTTTTCATTCCGAAAGCAAATTCAATATGAAGCAAAGCTAAGGAGGAAAGAGATTATTATATTAATAAAGCGTATCCCTAGAGATACAGTAGCGAACTCACTTTCCATTTCAAAGGAGCTCACTTGAGTTTTGTTTTGATTGCCATGGAAAGACTTTGGATTAGAAGATATAACCTACGTTCTCTTGGGATTCTACTTGACTTTCTAACTGATCCAAGTAAGATAGGAGGAGACAAGTCAAAAGTAAGAAGAACAACCACTCACTCGGTCTTTGTCAAGGCTTGCCCGGTTTAGAGCATATGAAGTAAGCCTTGGGCTCACATTTCGTCTATATCGTCCCTATCTCTCTCCTTTGTAAGGTGTTGTGGTGCAATTGTGGGTTGTTGAACCCCTGGTTTTGCGGAAACAGGATGGTCACGGTATTCGATCAGAACAACCAAGCCAAAAACGCCAAACTTGCTGAATAGGTATTTCCCAAGCTGCGGGAAAAGCTCACGGAATAAGCCCCAGAAGAAAAGAAGAACCATTCGCAAGAAAGGTAATGAGAACAAGCATCCTCTTTGGGTTACGAGATCTTGTACCGAAAAACTGTAATCTCCGGAATCGCCCAGATAGGACTAAAAAACAAACACAGGGGACTACCATTGAATCCATACCAGCGAGGTCTTATTATGTGCTTCCTCTTAAAGGAAATGAAACCGGTACCAGAAACCAAACAAGAGATGGAAGATAGTCCACCTCCCGAATTCAGTTTGCCTGCAACCATTTCTGTACTGGTAGGCTTATGGCCAGCTGACGTTCCGGTACAAAGTTTCTTTTCTTCTGCTGGATGGGTCTCACGCCCTCCTTTACTTTACATTCAGCCGATGCTCAGAAATTGACCTATCAATGCCAGGCATGTCAGCGGGGCGTCAGTCTTTGACAGTGTCTTTCCATGCTCGTTCAAAAAGTGAAGTGTCAGTAGGTCATTGAAGAAGGTGAACCGGCGTGTCAAATCCAATTCATATCATTGTCTTGCGCTTAAGCTAGCTGTATTTTAAGCTTCATGGAGATCCTTCGATCAACCTTCCTTTAATATCGAGCTACCAGGGGGCACATCAGTTCTACAGAGGAGGGAAATTTCACCAAGAAGTGAGCAATCCTTTGCTAAAGCCAGTTCCTTGCCAGGTATTGACTGACCCCTGAAGTTGAGGTCGAGGTTGCAGGTATTGCTGAGACTTACCTAGCTGAAACAGATATTGTTCTGGTCTTACCTGAGAATATTGTAACGGCACTGGTTGAACCTGCTGTTTAGCCTGAGGCTGTTTGAAGTTGCTGCGGTTGAAGTGGAGTCTGCTCCGAAAGGGTCTACTTTTCGCGCTTTTCTAACCGGGATAGCAGGGGGTTGAAGCCCTTTTTAGAACTGAAAAAAAAAATGTATTTATGTGGATGGGATTAACTGATTTGGGAGGGAAAGAGAAGATATGGAAAAATATTCCTCGCATCCATTTATCTATTTTTCCCACTACGAGTTGATGTCAGGGGGAACCCCAACCCTCTTTGAACTAGGTGCCAAGGATATGATTCTAACTGTCGATTAGCAGGGCTGCAGGCACGAATTCGTATTAGGAACGCATGGCTAGATCGATCGGTCGGTCTTCTTTGTAAGGGCTACGACAGCTGATTCCACTTATCACGCCTCTCTTTTACTGCCGCTCGGGCGCACACTAGACGAACTTCAGAATCAAATGACTTCTTTTTGAGAGTGCAAAACCCTTCAAGGAAGCCAGTACCGAAGGGTGGTGATAGTTCATCTATCTGACCCGAGTTTCACGGAGTTGTGCCAGCTTTACGTCGAGATCTTCCTATCCTATTTCTGGCCTATTTCTCCATAAAGTGACTGGTTCTTCCTTTAGCCTTTTGGATATCTTTCTCGATGATCAACCAAGTTGAAATACAGATCTCATCACACCACTTGTAGTAACCCTTCTCATCGGCAGGTTGGCGGAGTTGCTTTCAGGTGCGGGAAAGTTAGCTATCGGGAACCTAGTTAACCAACGGCATTTCCTTATCATAGTTGGTGGATGTCTCTGTTGAGGCGGAGGATCCCTATAGACCGAACCCAGAATAAAATTTTACCCTTGGACCGGTCGCGAGGATTCGATCAGCTTTCATTCGATTTCTCCCAACGAGTTAGCAGACTCAACTGATTGAAAAGGATTACTAAAATGAAAATAATGGCCCTTCTAGAAAGCTGTTTTGAAAAATAGTTTAACGACAGAACTAGAATCCCCGTAATGCTTGTATTCCCTTACTGAACGGAAGGAACGGTTCCCCTACTCGCTTGCTAATGAACTATAGCCGGAACGAAGGCACGGATTATATACCAATTCCTATTCTCCTAGTCTCGCAGTTGTCAGCTCCTTAGCTTCTCAATTACATCGACCCTTGACCCTTTCTCTAATAATAAGGTAAGCTTGTTTGTGTTCGGGCTTTCGAGTTGGATATCACCATATACTAATGCTAGTGCGGGCGAAAGCCTCGATAAAAAAGGCTTAGCCATTTCCTAGCAACACAAACACAAGGCAGGATCCGAAGGAGAAGATAGCGTAGCTACATGAAACCAAGTCATTCTTTCTAGAATACTTGCTGGCATGCGAGACAAGACTGGAACCAAGGCCAAGGGCAGGAACTCCACCAACAGGACCAACAAGAACTTTATCATCAACCAATAGTCGAGACTTTCAGTACCTCGCTTTTCTTCAATTATAAATAAATAAGCACTTTGATGGAGATTTGTAGCATCATTCAAGTAAATACAGATTGAGATCGTAGAAACATGAGCTTGTGATATAGCTACACCTAATTCCAGACCGGTTAATGCAAGAACTATAAATAAAGGACCAGGATCCCCTATGAAATAGAAAAGATCATTCATACATAGCATAGTCCAAGCGGACCCACTTAAAATCTTTACTGAACTATGACCGGCCATCATATTAGCAAATAAACGTATTCCTAAGCTTAATGCGCGAAAACAATGAGGGATTAGCTCAAGGAGTACTAAAAAAGGTGCTAACGGCAGTGGGACTCCTGCGGGTAATGAGAAGCTTAAAAAATGAAGCCCATTTTTTTGAAATCCCACTATAGTAATGCCAATAAAAAGAGAAAATGAGAGACCCAAGGTAATGAGAAAATGACTTGTAACTGTGAAGCTATAAGGTATCATACCCTGGAGATTACGAAATAACGAAAAAGTAAAAGTAACCGAGATGCAAGGGAAAAACTTTTGTTTAACATTTCCGGAAAGACCACCTATTTGTTCGTTTACCAGGTTCGGCACGAAATCATAAATAAGCTCTACCAAGGATTGCCAAGCATTTGGTACTGAGTTTCCTCCTCCCTTTTTAGTAACAAAATAAAAAAAAAGTAGGACCAAACTGAGAGTGAGTAGCATAAACAAAGATGGATTTGTGAATGAGAAATACAAGTCTCCTATTTTCATAGGAATCAATGGGAGAATGGAAAATTGATCAAGGGGGCTGGCCATCAGAAGATCGATCCACATTTGAATGCCTTCTTTATAGGTAGACCCGTTTGCCCCATTTTTCACTAAGTCATCAGAAAGACTTTGTAGAAATTCTATGCTAGCGCTTTCAGCATGTAATTGCTCAACGGCCGCGGTATAATCTGAAGGCCTCGAAAAAAGCTTTTCATCCCCAGCGCTTTTAACCGCTTCCTTGAATTTCTTGCCGATCTCCGCTTGTAACTCCACTAGACGTTCACTATCCAGTCTAAGGCCCGGGTGATCCTCATAAATACCGTGAGAAGAACCCGGCAATTGTTGCCTAGAATCGATAATAACCGTCGTATTTTGACTCGGAGATCTATCACAGTTCAGACTCACTTTTTCTTTTGAAAGGTTGTTCATATGGATTGATTGAGTTTCTTGTAGTTCCGCTTCTTACTCTAAAAATGAAGAAAGACTTGTCGGAAATCGCCTTGGTCCAACCAAGAAAGGCATGGGAGTGAAGGGGCATAAAGAAAAGATTGGCTGCTTCTAAAGCTCTCTTTCTTCATATACGATATTTCGAGTTGGATGAACAGATCGCTCCTCAAAGCGGCCTTAATAATCTGAATCTTAGTAAAGTATATAAATAGCACGGCGGGTTCCCCTCTATCTATCATCTGTTCTTGCGCAGAAGTTAGTGATAGCCTCTCGGGCCCATTTCCGATAGTCAGGGGCCGGCTAGGGATGATCCACCTTCCCACAGACTATCAATCACAGCCGTCTTGTCCTACCCTATAGGATTGAGGATTCGAGCCCCCTTACAGGGGTTCTCCTCCTCTTCTTTCCTCGCTCGCTATGGTATTCCCCAAACCAAAGGCCTGGGCCTGGCGCTTTTACGAGTTCGCTCAACCCTCTAACGAGGACATACCAATTTAATTTGAGACGCCGAGCAGCTAGCTTGTGTTTTTTCAACACAAACGATTTTTCTTTCCACAAACTAACTAACTCGAGAAGAAAGTAAGATAGGTTTCTGTGATCATTAACGTCAATACTACTCGAAACTGCAAGAATAAAATCGATGCTACTTCTTTGCTACTCCTTTAGTGATGGAACAAAAAATCTTAGAAAATAGGAGGATCAGGCTAATGGAGTTGGAGAAATCAAGTAAGTAGGGGGCTTAAAGTAAAGGAATAGGTGAGAAAGTCCTTGTATGCACGAGCATGCGATATCAAAGAATATATAAATACCTACTTCACACTTCTTAGTAAAGCAAGCAAGGAGGGAAAAGACATAGGAATGTATCTTCTTCGCCTGATCCTCGAATGTAATTTCATGGTCTAAGAGATAACGACAAAGGAAATATAATAGAAGAAAGCTGCTAAATCGATCAAGCAATAGGAGTGAAAGCAAGAGCGTCTAAGGAAAGGGGCCCGAGAGGCCGAAGACGGAGTTCTCTATCTTTCTATTGCTGTAAATCCAACTCTTCGGTTGGTTTCGGTCAATGAAGCGGGTCATACTCTAGTCTTCCCGGTACGGCCGATTGAAAGGGGAAGTCATCATATGAGCGATCAGGCTCGAGCATAGCAATAGCATCGGGACTGGAGTGGATTAAGCTAAGCCGAGTCATGGACTCTGTCGGAATGCCTACTCTTATGGATCGGCCAGCGGAAGGCAAGTCAAAGGGTAGAAAGAAAAGAAGGTCTTTGAGAGAACATCTGCTATCATAAAGAAAGCAAATGAGCTACTGAGTACGAGCCTTCACAGGCGCTAGCCAACCCCAAAGGCAAGATCATATTCATCAGATAGGGCCCTAGCATGTGAAGTTGAAGCCAGCATCTACTTTAATTGATTCTTTCTCACCCTTCAGCCGATCTCTATCTTAGATCAAATAGAAGCGATGTTACAGATATTGACCTAACCAAGCTAGTCTGAAGAATCTCAGCTCCGATCATGGTGGGTGACTGCGGGGGATTAGAAAAAAAGCCACTGCCTCGAGAGCAGCCTACGAAAGACTTCCGGCTATGCCTGGCCATCATAAATTCAGAAAGTAGATGGATAGATGAATAGAGAAGATTACCGCCCAAGCAATCAAAGAAGTGTGCAGCCAACCTCATGTAGGGCTCATCCCCGAGTGGACGAGCAGAAGGAGATCCCAGGATGACAGGCCTGGAGCGAAAACTCTTCCTTTTATGTGGAAGGCAAAGAAAGCCAAAGAACGAGGCAAGATTCGGAGCTGCTCATACTCTAGGTCATAGCCTTTGAAGTTTTAAGCCATCATCTTTTTCAAAGACAACAAAACGAAAGGGAAGACTCATACTTTCGTTTTATCCATTCGGGAAGTACGGTCAGAAGAAGATTAGCGCTCAGACTCAGAAAGAGAATCCGGTAATGAGACGTTGTCATATATCTATCTATAAGACCCTTATGAACTCACTTTATGGTAGGTTTGGGATCAACCCTAGGAGTACTATCACCGAAGTCTGCCTGGAGTATCGATACAACTATCTGATAAGGAATAGTGAGTTGATCTTTATTGAAAAGCTTAATGAGTTGTACTACGTCATTTCCTACTGGGACAATCCGGGGAACAATTGTTGGAAGGGCGACCCGTCGGAACGGTGGAACCCACCGAGGATCTCTGCTATCCAACTAGCCGCTGCGATCACGGCCAGTGCTAGGATATATATGTACCCGTTTATCTCAAGAGAGGACTGCTATTACACAGACACAGACTCAGTTGTCCTTGGGCAGCCACTCCCTGAAGAATGGATTTCTTCTTCGACCTTAGGTAAGTTTAAGCTAGAGCACAAAGATACTTCTTAGCGCCTAAGTCCTATTTCTTGGAAACAGAGGAAGGCGATAATGTACTCAAGCACAAGGGCGCAGCTAAAGCTTTTATCTCTAAAGAATGGTTTGAGTCGCAGTACCAGGATTTGTCTCGGACAGAGCAGATCCAGGTTTCAGCTAACTTCCGGATTGATTATAAGAGTATGAACATAACCAGGAAGAATACAATGGTTAGACTTGGGATTAAGGAGGGTACAAAGAGGAAACCTGTCTATGACGAAAATATCTGGGTGGATACAGAGCCAATTGAAATAACAGACTTAGGTAAAGGGAATGCCATTAGTCACATTAGTCAAATGGTGATTAAATCGCTAAAACGTCAAATACTCCAACTCAGGGATGAGAACACTAAGATCCTTTCGAAAATGGCTGAGAAGGAAGGGGGGAACCCGGCTGATAAAGAAAAAGATGGGGAGAGAACTCATTATCCAGATAATAGGCAAGATTCCTCATAGCCTGGCCCCCCTCCCCAGAGGAGGAGGTTTTAGAAAAATATCAAATCGGTAGAGTTGTTATGGAACTACAAAACCCTTGGTATAACCTAAAAATCATCGTTTAAACACATTTTTTAGGTGTTGATGGATGATTTTCTTTCTCATTGAGAGTGTCAAAAATGAGTTTTCTATTGCTAAAAACCCCCTTAGAATGAGGATAGGAACTGGTGGTAAAACAACCATAAATCCAAACTGTTTAATAATGCAAGCTGTAATTATCCCCTAGAGAATATTTTATCTCATAAAAGAAATCCCAGCATTTATCTTTATGAGCTTTCCCTCCTTCCTCAGGAGTCTGGAAAGACCCGCATACATCCCTAACATAATTCTCGTAAGTTTTAACTATTATCGAGATACGTTTGGTCCAAATTTATCTTTCCTTTCTTTCTTGCTAACTGATTTGGGGATTAAATTGATTAAGATTTCCGGAATAGGATCGTTTTGAAAGACTTCTTTATACTTCCAGGGAAGAACTTGGGCATACTTAGCAGTAGTAATAAAGTTATCGTGGACAGTGTATATAGGAGCATTTTCATCATAAAGATGCATTAAGATTATCATAAACATAACTATATAGGCATCCGGATGAAGTTGACAAAAGTAGCAATCTCAGTCTTCCTACGATCTCTATTCTGCGTGGGAATTCTTAGACTCGCCTTACGTCTCTTCTTAAGAAGATGATTATAGATCCATATATTCACTGTTTTTTTTTATACATATAGTCCTGCACGGGGGGGACCTTATAAAAAACGGGTCTATCCAAGGAGCAGGAACTGCCATCCAATATTGCGGATCAACAGGATCAGGTTTGACATCTTCGGGTATTTTTCCCTCCAGAACTTAAAGCAAAGAATGGCAACTTCGAAGCATTCCTTATTGGTTGGTTAGGAGGGAAGAGAGCGAATTATGAATATCTTTAGTCGTGCTAATCACTGTCTTTCCATAGATAAGAGGCATGAAGATAGCTTTGACTAGCTTACGATCGATGCGAGGGCAAACGACGGAAGCGAGACTAGAACGTAAATGGACTTTCAAGTAATCCCTGAGCTCTTCTATGAGCTTGGTGTAAAGATCATGGATCTTATCATCGATGGATATTAAATTAGTTCGGTTAGCCAGCTCAACATCCAACAAAAAGTAGCTCATTATTTGATATGCACTTGAGGATGCGTCTTGGGTTACTGGGATTGTCGATGGATCTGTTTTTCTCTCGAGAGAGAGTACATTAGCTATAAACTGAAATGGTTTCTTAGCATGGAGAGCAAACTCGATGAGACTATGATCCGATGTATTGAACGAGCTTTTATTATCGTTATACCATTCATTGGATTCCGTGTAGGATTGGAAGGACTTGTAATGGAAGGGAGCTGAGCAGTACAAGATTTTACGACACCTTTTATCTATCTCACTGTCATACGAATCGTAGGGGTTAGGAGCAAAGACGATAAGGCTTCTAGCTAGATCACGTTCATGAAAGTGCAAGATTCCTGACCGGTAGATCCGACCGCGGAAGTCAATGAAGGATGGGAGATAGAATTGATAGCCCTCGTAGGCTGAGGCAAGGGTTAGGATAAAAGACTCACTACGCGCATGCTGCACGCGCTGGAGTAAGATCTGTAACAACTGGGGGAAGTTACATACATTCTTGATTGATTCATCCTCTGCGTAAATCTTTCTCAGTATATCTGATGCATTTTTTAGATTCAAGGAAGCAAGGAACCTTGGCATGAGAATACCACATTCCTCTAAGTAATCCCGATTATTCAGAATGAAGGATAATCCTTCTCTGTGGATCTCAAACGGAATAGCCTGGAGCTTGTTAATTACAGGCATGATGGTTAGTAAACCATGTCTAGAATCAGGTTCTAACTTTATAAAAAAATGACTATTGTCATGGGAAGTTAAAAGACGATAGCGATGGTAGATATCACCAGTCGGTTGGCTTAAGTAACCCCCACGCACTTCGGCTAGTGTTGTAGGATTAACAACGGTGGATTTCCATTCAACAGGTTTGCATACCATTGGTAGGTTTAGCTTGATTGGGATTAGTGAGAGATCAAAGTTACAGAGAGCAAATAACTTTTTATGATAGAAATAAGCAGACTTCTTTTTTACGGGTAGGTCAGATTGGTTAACACCTATATCATTAGTCAGAGTGATCAATTGCCTTGCTTCTAAGAAAGCCACCAAATAGGATATGATAAAACTTCTAAGGAAACCCTTTTTCCTATGGAAAAGAGTTGTATGGGCCGGTGGGTGGAGAAAGGCAAGGAAAAGCTATGGGTAAGGTAGGAAGGAGCTTACGGCCTGTGATTCATTTTGTTAAATGCGCGGCGTATATCGCGCTTCGTCGTTACGATAAGGGGATCTAATCTTCAAAAACCGGGTCGCAGGATCGGTTCACTGAACTGAAGACAAAGTCAATCGAAAGCTTGAGTTCTTCATTTGGAACCAAAACTCGAAGAGCAGCGGCACGCGGATCAAAACCTGTCCTTCAAGCTGGGGCCCGTTTTCAATAAGAATCGGGACGGCACTAGTCTTGATTGATTGTTTTGATTTGCCTACTTCTAATTCTAGTTCTATAGGGGAGGGTAAGAAGAAGAAGCGAGATTGGCGGAGGAATCTAGATAGAAGAGGGAAAGTCGTCAACTAATAGTATAGTCATCAGCCTCGAATAGTAGGAGGCGAAAATGGCACCAAGTACCGGTCTTTTCTTTCTGTAATCTTTCCTTCAATAAGAAGATGCCTGATTGTCTTTGAAGCTCTTTTTTGACTTTGCTTTTTGAGAAGCCGGATACCGTTCACTGCCTTCAGCTATACCGGGATCCCCCGCATCGGCTTATTTAGGATTTTTCGGAGGGATTGTAGCCTCTGCTCAAAACTTCTATATTTTGTTGAAGCGGCATACTTCCTATTCTTTAGATAAGAGGCTATAGCCCAATCCCCTACCTGACTCTTCTATTACGTAACAGTTGATATTGAATGAAAAAACCCTTAGCTTACCTCAGCTTGCTAGTTAGGAACTGAAGTCTGGAGTCGGTTAAGTAGTAGGACAAAGATTGCTAAGTCAGGGGGACCCTTTCTTGCTTCTCTTCGGGTCATCCAGTAACCTTTTTTTTCTAAGAGTCCCCAGCCCTAGGTTGCCCCTCATACACTAATCCATTAGGAACCAGTAAAGGATCTGCCACCGCTTTCCTTGACGACTTATGCTGCTGAGTCATATGATGTTAGAGTAAAGTCTGATGCCGCTGACTCAGTAGACGATACAATTTAAGTAGCTTAATCTGTAGATGATACCACGGATGTTGTTGAATCAGACGTTGTTGCTAAACCATCCGCGGTGGTACCACAGGAAGACCATAACATAATCGAGAGTACCCATCGGGTAAGAATAAAGAAAAGATAGGACCTAGTTAGCTCTATGAAGTTTCCATTCCCACTGGGAGCCCCTTTCTATTTTTGACCCAAGAAGACTCGCTGAGGAGTACCCATAACTTGAACTAGGAACTGGGCATTAGAGGGCCGAGTCTTCTTTACTTACTGAGTGTTCTGCTTTATCCGATCTTTTAGCAGCCGCCACTTCATCAGTTCTTTCCCTCCGGGTTCGAACTCTATCCATAGAGACCTCCTCACTTTTTTTCTTTTTGCTCGTATATAGCACTGAACTTAAAAGAGTGAACCGAGAAGGGTTTGAGAGTATAGAGAGGATTCCTTTCGATAAAAGAGAATAGTACAAAGCAAAGTCAGAAAACCTAGAATGCCCAGAAAAGATTAGATTAAGAGTCCGCGATACCGGCATTTCTTTTCTCTCGACTTTCTTCTTTTAGTCAGCCTAAATCCTAGCTTAGCTTCAGAGCTGACTTTCTTTAATGCATAATGTGAATAAAAGCTTTCAAGGGCTAACTCTTTATCGCCAATCCCCTCGGCATCTTCGCTGAAAGTCAAAAGAGAGCTCGGGTTTTGAAAACCTCTCTTGAGTCATCTTTTCTTAGCTTTCTTTCTTCATGAACTGACAAAGCCAGGGTGAGAGTTGCCGGGCAGGATCTATGATCAGAGTCAGCGCAGGGAGAAATGCATTACCAATCCACTTTCACCTCTATTGGTTCAGTAATCAAATGCTCTTTCCATGCTTCCTTTTATAGAGTCATAGTCATATGCCGCAAATCCTATGTTGAAAGCCCGGATGGATGAGCAAGAAGTTTCAAGCTTGAAGGCAAGTTTCGTACGCACAACAGCAAAACTATTGGATTTCGTTCCCCTCCAGGTGAGATCTTTCTTCCTTAAGTCCTACAACTAGAGAAGGGTCGATGTAATTGAGGTCACTCTCTTCGTCTAAGGTCTTGGCTTGGGGGAAGAGAATGCCTAGAAAGAGGGATAAGCCTTGCTTTGGCTGCTTGACGAGCCTTAATTAGAAGACCTAACCTAATATTGCAAGAGGACATCCCCGAACTCCAAAAGATTATACAGAGCTTGGGGGCGCATAACGATGGACTTTGTCTCAGGTTTGCCTCGCTCCTTGAAGGGGCACGATTCAGTTTGGGTCATTGTAGATAGATTGACCAAATCGGCGCATTTTCTTCCATTCAAAACCGGCACTACCTTAGAGAAGCTTGCCGAGATGTACCTCGAAGAGGTATGAATAAGACTTTTTATCCGTGCAATCAATAAATAAAAAGAAGAGGCTTGGAGTATCCAAGGTGAGCTGATGTGCGGAAAGTATGCTAAGCCAGGAGTATCTCAGACGCAGACACCATAAGTGTTTCGAAAATCTTAACACAAGCTGGCCCCGGCTTGTAACCTTTCACATGTATAGTGGTCGGAGGAATCTTTCTTCCGGATGGCCAAACTAAGATTATGTTTGATAAACAGTGAACAATAAAACTTAACAAGCCTTGGATCCCGTCGTCCTTGATCCTGCTTACTTTATTCCCAAAAAAGCCATCTTTCGTGGGGTTGATGTGTGATTGCCTATTGATGGACTTTCTCGGGCCTTTTGGCGTATCCTTTTTTGGTAGGTTTTTACGTCAGTGTCGAGCGATTCTTCTTGTTGAGTTGCCATGAATTCATTGATCTATGAGTTAACTGCTGTTTAAGAGTTGTTTATGTGTCTTCCATCGGCATCTACAAACACGTAAGCAAGAGGTCTCTTGGCAGTGCTAAAGGAGTCTTTATTTGAATAGAAACCCTAACCACCCGCTCATAGCTCCTGGCATTTACCCTCTTTCTGAAAGGGATATGTACCAGCGAAGCGCATAATTGGTTCGAGCGTACTGCACGGGTAGGATAGGTATAGGCTAGGCCAGGACTAGGACTAAACCTAAATTGATTAAACTAAACTCCTAATTCGGAACTGCTTATTCTGCTACTTGTTTTTCCTTGTGTTTGTTGAAAGCTCTAAAAGGAATCTCCAAGTATGTCTGCATGATCTTGGGAAGGTGATACCGAACAACAACACTATTGACCCGAACACCTGACTCTGAGGATTTAATTGAATACATCCTCTGCATTAACTCACGATTTGGAGTTCTTTGCTTGAACCTTGGGAGTCTACAAACATGCAGCCAACAAGCGCAATGGGAGTTAAGGTTTGGAACCCTCTAGATTATTGAGTCTCCACCATGGCAGGATCCGAAGGAGAATTCAAACCCCGATTTCTGAGTTCTTGAGTTCTGCTCTTCCTTGTTTGAGTTCTTTCCTTCCTCGTGGCACTGTGCGAGAGTTTAGGAGTTATGATTCAGACCTTCGATGCCGATTCTCTCACACTTTCTCCTTCGATGAAAGTTTACACTTCTACATACCCTATCGCTGGGAATGCATTTATTGGGGTTGCTCCTTCCCCTGTGAAAGATCTAATGGAATCTATCTCGTCTTTCTAGTTGTTACTGGTTGGTGAGATAATGCGTTCTAAACCGCTTTCTAATTCGTGTAGTATTCTTGGCTTTGTCTTAGATAGCATATAGAAATAGAAAGAGAAAGGACTTCAACTATTAAATAAAAGGCTTATACGTCGCTTGCTTATGCTAAGGTTCTTCTTCTTCATCGACCCGGGTATTCTTGACTTTCTTCATTCCCTCCTTTACGAGGGTTCTTTCTAGCTGCCCTAGGAAGACGCAAATCACACACATCAAGAAGCGGCCCATTGTCAGCACTATCCTTTAACTCGAACTCCTTTGTTGGAATAGGTGCCTTAGCTCTGGCATTAGAGAAAGAAGAGGGCCTTCGCTTCATTCCCTTCGCTTCCCTATCCTTTCTTATGTCATTAGTTGTGGTTCTTGCTTTTTCACTTAGTCGGGTCAAGGCTTAGGGGTAAAAGCAGTAGGGATTTGCATACCTTCCTCCTATTGAAGTCTCGCTAGCTTGTTGCTTCTTGCTTCAACGAGGATTGCTTTTCACCTTCCTCCTTTTCTTCTTTTTATCTAAGTACTGGTTCAGGAGCGGAAAGGGCAATAAGCCTATCTCTTGCCGAAGTTTATGGTTCAAAAGAAAGGGATGAAGCCAGGCAGTCAGTCTCCCATTGTTAAAGCTCAATCATCATTTAGATTTAGGTTTTTATTCAAGGTAACAACAAATCCTCTCTTTATAGAGTGTAGAGTAATCTCGCCAAGCTGCGACGATGATGATAGGCACAATTTTGATGAGTTTTCAGCAGTTGAGTACTATCATGATTCTTTGATGAAAAACCGGCACTACCTTGCGAAGCAAATGCCTCCGCAATCGCCCTGTGTGAACAAAGAGTGGTGGCAGAGCTTCAGCATCCTCAATGCCACTGCATCGACTGTGATGCCATATATCACATGCCACTATAGATTCTGGGTAGCCCCCATAGAATACTAGTATACAAGTTGGCCATATCACTGTAAACAGCAGAAAGGAAATGCAGCTTTTATTAGTTGGTGGCTTCAAACTACCAATCATACTTTACATGGTCTGACTTTGGATGTAAAATGGCATTTTCTTTCGGGCACCACTGAAGAAAGGGTGGAATTTCTGTGGACGCCCCAAATAGACATTTACGAATTGCAACTATGTAGGGTAGGAGGGA
>JACGWO010000016.1:55000-57500 GCA_034509735.1 Sesamum alatum
AGGCCACACACGCTGAATCGGCATCACTTTCGTCGGGAAAGACAAGACGCACAGCACAACGGGGTCGGCATCGGACACCCACAAGGTAGCACCAAGATGCAAACCACGAGCAAGGGCAGAGGTTGAGCCGCAATTCCATTCCCCCGCAGTTCTAGCGAAATTGGCCGAGGCTGGCTGGCCGCGTTCATCATTGCCTTTCCTTGTCGAAAAGGCGGCATAATATGCTCTTTCGGAAACAGGAAAGGGTAGGGGGTGCGTGCTAGAGGAATAAACCTAAGAAGAAAAGAATTCTTCGGAGAGTAACCTTGGCCCTATCTATGGGGAGGTAAGGGGAAGAAGCGAAAGCGAAGGTGCGAAGCGATTTGAAAGCCTCTTCCGATCCTAGACTCTAGTTCCGAGTTAGAAGGGCTGCTAATAAAGCCGATAGGTAGGGAAATAAACCAGAAGAGAAGCAGATGGAGCTCTTTTCCATACCAACTATTTAACAACAGAGGATGAAGATCGGGCTGAATAGAGGTTGGTTTCCAACAACTGGGGCACCCTGCCAACTAACAGAAAAAGGGCTTGCCCGCTCTAAAGGAAAGGTTTTCCCCAAGCAAGAGTTTCCTATGTAGTTGGAAGGGGGCTGGTGGCTAAGCTTGCCTCAACTCAACGGGAAACTCCCACAACTGACAAACCGGTGATAAACATGGCCTGTCACACACTTGGCGGCGGATTAGCCCCAACCAGTCGATGCTCCTACGCAAGTCTGGTTCTGTCTCGGGTAGGTAAGGTTCAAGTAGTAGTAACGAGCCGGTAAAGGTTTATCTTGTTCTATGATATTCCATCCGTGAGTTAACGAGGAAGAGCGGTGGTAGGATGAACAGAATGTCCAAGGAAGGAGAACTGTCCAAGCTTATGAACAAGCTCAATATAGCCAAAGGCAGGTGGGTAGGGGCATTGAGGGTTTCGGGGAAGGGGTTGAAGACTGACCTTGACAACGATGTTTTAGGTGATCCCTGGAATCCGATTTTCTATTTTATTTCAATAGTAGGCAGGGCTAACCGGGAAGGTAGCACCAAAGAGCATCCGGCATAGATAGTGAGCCCTACTGAGGACGGTTGGGTTGGGAAGAGAATAGCATACGAAGATCAAGTAGAGGTACTATATGGATTGTTCGCATGTGTCCTAAAAGGTGCCCCATCTGGTTGTTATTGAAGGAATTAAAGCAGGTATAACCTTGATCAGTCCCGAGAATACTTCCTATAGTTGTTTACCACGGAAGGGTAAAAAGATTAGAAACTAGCTAAAGACCAGCTACGTATCAAGGGCTCGGGCCTCAACGCATCCTTTATGAGTTGACTAAGTCTCTCTAAGTAAAACAAGCTTTGTAGAGGCGATTCCCATCTAACTTGGTCTACTATCGATGATGCGGTAAGTTTGAAAGCATGATTTGTGAAGCTTGAACAAGCGCCTCTCTGGGCTATCTATAGAAAGCAGATTCTCCTCGCAAGGTGGTAAAAATGGCATGATGAGAACAAATGGTAGGAATGACCAGGAATTCGTCCTAAAGTATGTGTCATAGGCTGACCGCACGAGTAGATCTGGCAAGGTATGGTCCCTCGCCTCTATGCCCGTTTCCTTCATGGGATCGCCCGGAGTTCCCCACCCAAAAGACTAAAGTCCCGGTTTCTGGTTTAGATTCTGTCAACAGGGCTCGTTCAAAGAGGCCACAGAAAAGAGATTAGATTACATTGGCCGGCATCTTTCTTCATTCTTGGGCTTAGCAATGTCAGTTGTTAATAGTATCATACGAGAAAGCTGAACTACTACCAGTACCAGCATTAATGAATAACAGAAGAGTTTTACTCTCTCTCTGAGTAGGTTGGCGTTCCGCCTGTCTATCTAGCAAGGAAGCAACCTCGAACTCACTCTATCTCTTCCTGGTACAACCACCCGGGCTTACAGAAGAAGATTTCAGTCAGAAGGATCCATAATTGGGGGAGTTTCGGTAAGACATGAAAAAAGCTATACTATAGAGAATGTTGTTAAATAGTCTATATAGCCTACATTACTGTCATAGGATCCCGGAGATTGCATAGTCTCTTTAACCACTATTAGTAGCACAGAGAGCTACATCTCCATATGATGATACGGTATATAAGATCTGACTTTCCGCTATATGCCTCGGGTAAAGGTGAAGGTAGCGCGAATAAGCTTCTGGCTGTTCATATTGGTTCTTATCGAATGCGGGGAACTTTACGAGAACTTTTAGAACTCCCCTTTTAGTAAGAAAACTAAACAGAACCGGGTTTTCTTTTCCCATAGGTTTCTATCTATCAATTACGAGGGTAGGTACGTCCAGTCAAGTAATCCAAGACTTGGACAATACCGCATACCAAGACTTCACAACAAACAACTTTCTTTCCGGGAGGTCAGAGGAAAACATAGGACAAGATGAGCCCCCCATATCGAAAAATTTCATAAGAGAACACATCAGGTTTACAATAGCATTCTGCTT